>JANCOA010000020.1:8639544-8651454 GCA_024363135.1 Leptodoras oyakawai | reverse complement strand
ACTGTATAACCTTCAAGTAAAGCAAAAAAGCAAAAAAAGAAACATGGCTGTTTCTTTAATTTCCAGAAATTTGAAGATGTTTGCACGTTGCATTTCTTTCAAATATGTGTGGCTTGTAGTCAGGTTCATTTGTAAGTCACTTCGGTTAAAATCTATACATTTAAATGTTTTGTTTAATGTTAATGTTAAAATTAATCTTTTGATTTTAGCTAATATCAAAATGCTGCACAGTATCCAGCGGAGAATAAAGTTTGTATACCAGGCGTACAGCTGGGTTTACAGTCACTATAAACATGTTCGAGAGCATAAACAGCTTTGGAAATGTTTTCTTTTGAAAAATCACAAAGACTTTGAAAGACACGACAGAACTCGTTTCAATAATTTGTTTTATGCTTGTTTTTTTTATTCACAAACTGTGCAAAAATTCCTTTTTTTGGGGGTAGTTTCAAATAATTAACATTTGATCAAAAATTTATTTAATTTGTTGGTGTAAATATGGACATCTAGTACGTCAGGGACAATATCTGAGTTTTATGTTCAAGGTGTAATTCCATTATATATCAACAAAGTACTAACAATAAAATTACAGTAAATATATTTGAAGAGGACAAAACAAACTCTTAAAATAATTAAAAAATAAAACGACCCTTTTCAAATGCTTTAGAAAAGTGAATCATTGCACTTCAGATTAACGGACAGCATTACGTCTCAGTAGAAGCAAAGAGGAAACTTTGTGTGTTTAACGTTTGTGTGTGTGTGTGTGTGTGTAAATAATGTATCTTAAAACTGTATTATTTATGAAGAAGCATATCATAAAACATTGTGGGGTTTTTTTTAATGTGCATTTGATTTTGTCCTTCATTTTTATTCTAAATAAAAAAAAAAAACCTCTGTAATAAGTTGTTGTCCGCTGTTGCTTACACTATGAAAGTGAATAGGTATGACCTGAAGTTTGAACAACAAGACAGTGAAGCTTTGGATACACTCTGTACAAACTGTCTTATCGGTTCTTATATTCGTCCGTTGTTTGCTTGTTAGAGTCGGCTGTGTAATAGGTAGTTTTCGTTATAAAGTCTTTAGATTGCACTGGGGTGATTTTCACGAACGGCAGTGTCTCAGGATGCATCATGCCTGGGACAGTGCGCACCAGGTGTTCTGCGGGGCGATCGACGTCGGGGTGAACGAGTAGTCCTCGTATTTGATGTCCACGTGGCCCGAGCTTGTGCTGCTTATCTGTGTTGAAGCCTTAGGAAGGAGAGGAATGAACAGAAGCACGGGTTATTCCACACGCGGTCTATTCAACTCTTTGTTTTTCAGATTATTTTCCTTTTCTGTGGTTGAAACATTCACACAAGCTGGCTCTAATGAATACTTATGAATAATTATGGTCAGGGTGAGTGGTCACCGCATTTCTAATGACTTCGTATGTAGAAAATGGAAGAAATCAATTTCACTGGTTAGTATTCCTACGCTCAGCACTATTGTCTGAGAATTGTAAAGATGAGCACACACACACACACACACACACACACACAATAGCTCTGAAAATATTCAGTTCTTTCAGACCTGCTGTTGACTGCTGTTGAATGTGACCAATTAATCAGCTAGTGTATAAAGTGATTTATCTGTGAGTGATAACGGGCTTAGTGTGCGTGAATACCTGTGTGACAGACACGACCGTCTGACCGGCGTATGGTGAGGCTGCAATGTTGGGTTCGCTCTTTATTGTCGAAGCATTCTCTGAAATGGGATGGGATGTAGGAGAGGTAGTGCCGGACACGGAGGACCCTAAAAGGACCACAATGTAACAATTAAGCAACCCCAATAAAAAACATGACAACATTAGCCGTCTTACAGATGTCAGATAATTAGCAGACATTCAAAGATGGACTGACGTCTCTCTGCAGACATGGTTTGTGTATTTAACCACAAATCCATTAAATCCAGAAGAAATAGTGTAACTGGACGCTCACTTTCTCTCTCTCTCTCACTCACTTTTGCTTCTTCCATTCCTTCACACACCCCATATGTCTCTCCACACATTCTCGCGATCCCCCTCTCCCTCTCTTTCATCCCAATCACTCATTTTAACTTTCTTCCAAAAATGAGCTGCCCCTTCATTCCACCTCCTCTCACATCACTTTCACTAAAGCAGTGCAAAATCGCTGATACCGGGATACAGTCAGACCATTTCTCATTTATCAGCGCACTTCCTATCAGCTATACTGATGACTGATGAGTCAATATGACAGAAAACACGTAAGGCTCAAAAAAACGTGTAAAAATGTACAATTAACGAGAATAGACGACGGCATTAATCACGGCAGACCAGGCTATAGCTGGATAGTACACTTCATTTTGATTCCTGTTATGTGTTTTTGTTGTATAAAAATATGTTCTAACAACATCTCTTACCTGAGGAAGCTTTGGTTTTAGGTATTTTGGGTTTGCGTTTCCGGGTCTGAATGCTTTCTTTCTTCATAGCTAGTGGCCTGGGTACCTAGGATGACAAAAAGATAGGTTAAACCCTCTAAGACAATATACTACTCATTAACAATGGAGCTATACATCACAAGAGTGCAACTGAATGAAATAACACAACGTTTATAATTGTATCAAAAACCAGTTTGAACCAGAACCAGATGGTCATGAATAAACTTTTGGTGTAAAAACGTTCATAAATGAAATGAATCTGTTTAAATGAAAATTTCGCCAATTTCCAAGCAATTTTGATTACATCATCATAATTTCACAAAATGATCACTTCTGGTATGTGTAAGTTGGTGTTAGATACTGGCTTCCTGAGCATTTGGAAAGGCATTAGCCTGATTTAATCATGAGAGTCTTTTGATCTAAGAATGGCTACAGAACACATTTCCACATGAATGGGAAAAATATTACATGAACCCTGATACTGACCCCATGAAGCTTCATGTAGAGGCCACAGGCGTTACACACAGGCTCCCCCTCTGCATTTCTCCTCCACAGTGTGGTTGTGCTGGTATGACAGTTAGTGCAACACAGACCTGCCCGTCGAGATGTAGTCTGCTGCAGATACAAACAGAGCATTCATAAGCACCACAAAACAGCAACGAGTGTTTTTATCTTGAAAAATCTTGACAAATATTATGTCGACTGAACATGTGTGTGTGCATTCAGAGAGTCAAAGCTAATAAGGAAAGGCACAGGAGCATTTGAATAGTTATTTGAGAAGGTAGAATTGTTAAACATGTATGTCTCAGAGCAGATCGCTTCATCGCCGTTGTATGAGCAGACTACATTCTGCTAATGAACACCTTCAGATTAGATATATTATGCAAAGTTTTTCTCCGAGGCTCAGTTGCCAGCGGCTTTTAACAAAAAAAGGATTCAATAAATAAATGAATTAATACAGTAGTCACACATCCTCAAATTACAGTGTTGATTTATATAGCATGATAACAAGAAATGGCTTAGATTTGATTGTCTAAATTTTATTCAATGCTGTGTGCTCATGGGTAGAGAGCTTTCCTTGCTCACGCACACAGTAGCTGCTGCATGGCGTTTTGAGTTCTAAATACAGACAGACTCAAGGACAAGGTCACTAATAGGCAAATAAAAACAGAAATGTGGAAAGGGTGTGCTAAGTGTGCTAATTCACAGCTGCAGAGAGAGAGAGAGAGAGAGAGAGAGAGAGAGAGAGAGAGAGAGAGAGAGAGAGAGAACACTCTTGGGAAGCAAGACAGCAGTGAAGGTCTCTCTACCACTGTGACCTCCTACAAGTGGCCCTGAGATAAGCACTCTTTCCATTTCTCTTATTTTCAAATACATAACCACTCTCTTTCCACTGTTTTTTTCTGATTCAAAATTGATTGGAGAATAAACATTTTACAAAAATAGTAGGACAAATACTACTTAACTTAGGTTTCACTGTATTACCACCACAAATTGCATGGCCTGGACAAAATACTTTATTTCTATATTTAAAAAGCTGTACTGTATGACCTGAAAATATTAGACCTAACCACAGTGTCCGACATTGTTGACCTGTAATATTTAAACCGGATGATGATTTTTGTACTGCATGATTTATGTCACTGATCTGACATGATCCTTGCAGCCATGTCGCAGTAATAACGCTCGCACCCCTAACCCTGCAGCACTCACCAGCCGTTTCTGCGGTTTGATGAGAGGCCGGTTGATGCCGTTCATCTTGTGGTAGAGGCCGCAGGCGTTACACAGGTAGTGTCCGGTTCCGTCGCGCCTCCACAGCGGAGTGGAGATGGAGCCGCAGTTCACACACTCGCGTCCCTCCACCGCCATCTCATCCAACATGTCTGCATGCACAAAACACAAAGATTCCCTTTCATTTCATTTGCTGCACTTTTTATTTTTTCACACCATCAATAATTTCATTCTTTATTCACTCTCACATAATTCATACAATTATAAAGGAAGTGACGTCAATAAGGTTTTTCATCCTATTAAATTAAGCGCAATGAAAATAATTTCTATGAAATAATACTGGATTAATATTATAGTAATATCATTTCAGTAGGCTATAAAACGTTATTAAACGTTATTTTTATATTAAAAAATATTCTCATTTTGTCCGAGTAAAAGGATACCCATTAATAAAGACCTGTATTCCGTTTAATGTGGGAACAAACAACAGCCAGGGGATACATTACGCAAAAATGGCTTTTCTTTCCTGCTCCAAGAAAGAATTTGTCAAAGCTAGTTTTACTCTGGTGTTATTTCTAACAGCCAGGATTTGAGAAATAATATATCTTTGGATATATCGTCCAAAGACGATTAGTAGTGCAGTGGGGAAAATCAGATAAACAACTTCAGCATGTTTTAGTTACATACACTGCAGTCACTCCTTGACTGTATTTGGGGGTTTGCATAGCAAATTAGTGGGGAATATCTGTGGCCAGCTTGATTAGCTGTGTGTGTGATGAATGTGTCCGTTTGGCCTGGCGCGGGGGAATTAAGAGGCGCGCGCGGACCGATGAGACAGCACGGGGAATGTAGGAATACGGGGAACACTGGGGGTTAGCTGTGTGTGTGTGTGTGTGTGTGTGTCTGACAAGGACGGGTAGAATGGCTATGGGGCTCTTATCAGTGTTAAAGATCCAGGAGTCCCCAATCAATCAGGCCACATGACACGCGACGCCCTCCTGCAATTAATGGCTGGAATTCCACATTTCAAAGAATTCATTGCAATAATAATAATAATAATAATAATAATAATAATAATAATAATAATAATAATCCTACACAAAATAACACAAAAATCACAGCCACTGTAACTATTATTATTATTATTATTATTATTATTATTATTATTATTATTATTTAAAATATTTCTCTAGGCCTGTCTGTTGTTTTGTTATTATGATATGACGTTATGTTACATTATGAGCCTAAACACATAAACCACAAGCTCAGAGGTGTCACTAAAATTTAAAGGGCAATATAGTTTGCTTTTTCAAAGATAACACTACGAGAAACGGAATGAGTCCAGCAGCCTGTTATGACAAGCTGCTTACCAAATTACATGACATACACATTTTCCTGAAATGTACGTGCTCGTTGGCTCCTGCTGCATTATGGGTATCAGACGGTGAGTGGTTAATTGTTTGTTTAGGTAAGTCTGATCAAGGTGGCAGTAAGGCAGTTGTCAGTGATCAGAAGTCTGCACTCACAGATAGCCCTTTCATCAATTCACACCCAAACGATCCTTAGCGGTTTAATTAGCATGTAAAGTGTATTAGCAGCCTATGTGTATTAGTCGAAAGAGCACAGCTTTTAGCTTTGATTAACAGGAATAACCATCTTGCTGCATAGCATCAACAGACTGACACAATCACAATTGATGGCCATTCTTGTGGCTGTTTAGCTACAGAGAACGCCATTCCAGCTGTCATTCAATTACTGCCATCACAGCATCAAACCAGAACCCCATCTTTCATTTCAACCATTTCCCACATACTCAAAAACAAGTCGTATAGAATAGCAGTCGAAGCTTTGTTTGGATTTGTAGGCTGGAACGAGTAGAGTTAGGGCGTTGATATAGGCTAGGCTTATAATAAGGCTTATTATATACCTTTTATATACCTTACCTTATATACCTGCGATGTTATCATTTAAGCTTAATAAAGAAGATTGATATTCGTAGAATTGCTAATTCTGTATATTTATATTAAATGTATTACGTGTATATATATATGACGTGATAGTTATAATAATAATAATAATAATAATAATAATAATAATAATAATAATAATAATAATACATCCATAAAAATGAATTTATTCCTCACTTCCTCATTTTTTCACTCCTCTTATATGCATTTAGTGCATTATCTGCATACTGTAGCTATATTTTTTATATATAGGCTGATATGTCACAATATGTTGCATGAAATATACAAATGTGAAATTAAAATACACACATATCCGTTTCCATTTCTTATTTCTTATATATTCTTATATATATATGTATTCTTATATAAGTAGTCTAAAGGTTTTAGTAGCTGCTAGCGCCTGTCAAGTATTCTAACCAAGGTAGAGGACTTAGCTGGTTGTAACAAAGTGATAATGTAATTTGTGGATGAGGGATCTCGAGAGAAAAACAATAGTCTTGGCTTTAAATGTGATTTCGTGAGGCAAGTGGCAGCAAAATAAAAGGTTGGTAAGTAAAATTATAGGCAACTAAATGAAATGTTGCAACATAAAATAATATTTTTTTAGACATTGAAACGACTGAGGAAATAGGTAAGAATAAAAGAATAAAATGTAAGTATTTTTTTTACTGACCTAGACCGGTCCTTCTGCCCGTCAGAGTTCCCTGGCGTCCCTGTAGTCCGATCATACTGGTGTCGAAATGACCAGGCGCCCATGATCCGCTCACGTCGGGGCCCATGTAGGCGTACGGGCTGGAATAAGAAGCGCCTACAGAGCGCACCAGTGCACCGCCGTACTGGTCGGGCCCGCGCGCGCCGCCGCTCAGCGCCAGCGGACTCTGATAGGACGTAGTGTCGCGAGCTCCACAGCCGCCGCCGCTGCTCGCAGGAGGACTGTGTGTGTAGGAGAAAGCGGCGGAGGGCGCGTGAGCATGAGGGCTTCCAGCGCCGAACGACGAGCCGTCAGCAGCAGATTGCGGTGGCCATGCGTGATGGTGGCCCGCGAGCGCGTGCGTCTGGTGCGTGGGTTCGCACGGCTGCAGGTAGGGCAGCGACTGCAACACGGCGGCGGGAACACGCGTGCTGGGCACGTACACGGGCGAGCTGGCCGGTGCGTGCACGTAGTTCCCGGAATCGTGCCCGTACGGGGATGGGTTTGAAGGTATGGCCAAACTCGAGTACATGCTGCACGAGCAACTCGGTTAAACTGTCGTAAGAAAAGTACTGTCTCGAGAAAAGAAAAGACGAAATAACAAAAACAAAGTAAAATAATGATCAGTGCAAGAGACGCTCGTCCAAAAGCTCCGGTAGGTTCAGCCAGGCGAAGCTCCGCTCCTGACAACAAAAGAAAAAAAAAGAAGGAAAAAGAAAAAAAAAAAGATTAAATGATTTTTTCCCGAAAACAAAGTAGCCTACATGTCATTATCCGTCTTAATTAGCATCTAAAAAAAGGAGTCAACGTCTGTCTGAGGCAGCTCCTCGCTCGTGACAGCGGCTCATAATCACATCCACATGGCGAGATTGCAGCTGTCTGACTTTTTAGATAAACTAGCAGCTATTTTCCAGTCATACGCAACGAAACCTAAACATTCTCACACATTCCATGTCTAAATAAAACACCGAGACCTGAATACCTTTAAAGTGGAAGTGGATTCGTGTTAAATGCAGATTTCATGAACACAGCAACGTTTAATGAAAGGAAGCACCATTCAGCAGTGCTCAGAACTTTGCGTGTCGGGTAAAGACTGACCATGTCAAGCATCTACTCTACTCCAACCGGGTGTATGGAAACACAGCCGATTGGAGAACATGAAGAACCATAAAGATAACCAAGGTACATTCTGTTGATACATATATTTTATCATTAGAAACGCATAAAAAGATGATAGCCGCGCGCGCGGCGCTAATACAGTTTTATCCTAGAGCTCTCGTCGCATTATCTCACCAGATAAGGGCGCTGGGTGATAAAATTAGGCTCCCTCTTTCCCCCCAATCGAGCAGCACGTCGGTCGAAAGCTCCTCTTCTGTATGTCCTGTTATTAATTGGAAGCAATGCAGGGATTCGTAGCCGTAAACACAGAAACGTGTATTTTTAAACAGCGAATAGGTTCCTCCTCGTACACAGCGGCTCGGTATCACAGGCTGATAGCACCTCATATAACCGTTCCCCGATTCGCCCTCTATACTTTACAGCTAGAGCCAAGTCACGTGACTCAACGCCCGAAGGTAGGACCCATAGCAAAAGAGGAGAGGCGGACTCGGGCTACGGCCAACAAGCACAAGCTCCTATACTAAACAGCAGCTTCTGTCAAAGCACTGCGCCGCCTAGCCTGGCCTACTCCACTGTACTCTTTAGTAAGGAAGTGTGCGCTTGATCAGAGTAAAGGTGGCAGGGAGTAATGGGATTATAACTATCACTTCTCATTCAGACTGACAGATGGAATTTGATGACATTTTTTCAAAATATTGTCCAGCTTTATTTGAGATACCTTTTTTGAGAATCCGATGGTGTGGAAGTAAATATTTACACAATAAAACTAAATATAAAAACGATTAAAATATATATATATATATATATATATATATATTCCTCTGGAGGGAATTAAACAAAAACAGTAGCCTATAAAACAGAGTGCTCTTGTCCTGATAGCATGTTGACACGGATTTTTCCTGAGCGGTCTTGTAAAAATAAAATAGCGTTGCAGTAAACTAATCTCGGCGTCCCTATGAGAGCCATAGGATCGCTTTTATGGCCCGTTAAATCTGGATGAGTTCTCCATAACAGCAGCAGGCAGATAAGGCAGATATACAACAATTATCACTACAGATTGAAATGTTATTATCTTGGAGGTGTTGCTTAGCCTATAAACGGACACCCCGGTTTTCGCCAGCAATGTTAAGCTAATAAACAGCAAACAAACAAACAAATAGTAATAACTAACTAGCTAAATAACCGACGAACTAACCAACTGACTAAATCAATACACCGATAAAATAAATAAACAAATAAATTGCCTGCGATTTCAATGATTTTTTTGGCCGTTAAGGTGTCAAGACAAAATCCAAGCAATAAAATAATTAACGGCGATGAAAAACGGAGCTGACTAATCAATTATGCCTTTAATTTGATTAAAGATCATTAGCATAAATTCGTCATGTTTTGGCGCCCGTGTGCTTTAAGTTGATCTAATGCGTCTAAATGGGAATTTAGAGTTACTTCTTATCTACACATTTACTTACCGGTATATGATATAACCGGGTTTTTTTTTTATCAGACTGGCAAAAGGGGAAAGATAGAAATTTGGTAAAATAAAGTCTTAGTTAAAAAAAGTAATAGATTAAATATTGAACGAATAAAACACATTTTAAAGAAGTATATAATTGGCTAAGTAAGCTTATTCATATTCAAAACTTGAACTCGGAATTTCGGTGTTATTGTAATATTGTCTTGAGTTTGTAATGCGTCAATATGTTTCACAAGTTGCTTTTAGTGAGGTTATTTAACAATAAATGGCGAAGAAGTTGGCGCATGCGCTGTGAGGGATTTGTGAGGCGCCGTGTTTAACCCTCCTGTTTATTAGTTGTGTTCATGCATTATCATTGATCCATATAAATACATAATAATACATATACATAATCAACTAATATTATGATAAATCTTTTTTCTTAACAGTCCTTGTGAACATTACAAGTTGTGAACTTCTGTTTGCTGTTTATGGCCCCTAGGCCCCACTGAACTGATCTCACAGGACACGTTTTTGAGTAAATAAACAAAGCATAATGGATTATTTTGACTATCACAAACACTCAGACGAAACATAATGCATTGTTTGCTGCACACTACGTCTTCTCAAGGATTAACAAGGACATTTGTTTTGAGACTATTTGAAATTTGGCACAAAATAACATCTTATGATTGTGTTCCCTGTCAAAAGTGACTGGTATGATTTTATTAGTAAAGATACCCAAAATTATACTCAATCGTTTAACAAAATATTACATAATATTTTACAGAACAACACGAACAACAAAGTATTATTAACAGTAAAAACTTTGTTCACAATCTGTCAATAGTGTTTACAGGCTACTGTGTTCTCGTGCACATGTTGGATAGTATGTGGTGGTTGTTGCATGTGCCTTGCAAATATACATTCTGCATTTTTGACACATAATGCTTGTTTTGATATCTCTTGGAGCGCATAGATTGCATGTCTGTTATACGTCTTTTGTCTGTTCTGTCTCTGGTGTCCAGGATAGGGATAGACGTAAAAAATAATTTGCACATTTTCTGGTCCCTATAAGGAAACGTGCTGTTTTCACCACTTTTTAAAAGAAAATTAAAAAAGCAGAAAGACTGCCTTTTGGTTACTGAGTTTAAGATTTGGGTTAAGTTTAGGTGTATGTGTAAGATTACCGAGCATTATGGTAGTCAGTGGAATGTCCCGAGATGTGTAGTAATATCCAACATGTGTGTGCTTTTGTGTGTATGTGAGGGTGTGGGAGAGGAACTGCGTGTGATCTGATGAACCATCATGTGCCTGAAGCCAGTTTTATACACCTACTGTAGTCTCACCCATTCATTCCTAATGAGTGGTCATTTTTGACTAGGAAAACCTCAAGTGCCCCAAGTTAAATAAAACACACAACGTTTAATGAAAATGATCAAAATGTATTGTGTGTTAAGGTGCACTGCCTGGACAAAGTCCCGGAAGCTCAAGACAATCAGATTTACTGAACTACCTTTTTCAGAGAGAGAACTTAGCTTGGAGTTAATAAAAAAAGCAACATAAAACACTTCTTCATTTTCTTTGCTAATGAACAATCTGTTCTCACAACTTCAGCTAAGAATGTGGTAATTTATGTATGTATGTATGTATGTATATAAGAATGTATTTATTTATTGCACCAACACCATTTATAATATTTATAACCTTAGCACCTATGCCTGGTACCATATGAATCTGTGACATAGGTCAGGCATACAGACCCATTAGACTTAATATTTACTCAGCCCATTAATCAAATAATGACAGACTATTGTTTTTTTTAGACCTGTTAAGAGTGTAGGTGATAAAAATGAGAGTATAGGTGATGCATTTCAAGGAACAAAAAATGAAGCATGTATGCCAACCTGCAGGTAATAACACAGCATTAAAATCGATAGGTGCATATGAGGACTGAGCAAATAGTTGATTTTTTTTACATTTGCATTTATTTATTATTGGCTATAGAAAGTGTGAAGTATCAGAAGTATCAAAAGTGAAGGACAGAAAACAATCAAGAGTTGCGAAGGCAAAGCGAAGGCAAATCTATAAAGATTTTATCTGTAAAAATAGCAGCAATAACAAAACAACACCTCAAGAATATTTTATGTGAATTTATATACAGTATAAATAATAATAATAATAATAATAATAATAATAATAATAATAATAATAATAATAAAAATAATAATAATTTCTGTTTTTGCTTATTTTAGACAAACTATCACCCAACATTTCATAAATTATAAATTTCTGGCTATTAAGATAAAGACGTGTCATGAATTGGTGATAAAACAGCAAGCAGTGTAAGATACAGGAGAAGGGCATGAGGCTCAGCTGTGCACAAACAGCATCCCTGACCAAAGCACTGAATTTATACATGTAAATAGACTAATAACTGTCAGTCAGTCATTATCTATACCGCTTATTCCCAGTTACGGGGTCACGGGGGAGCCGGTGCCCAGCCGGCAACTCTG
>JANCOA010000020.1:8579663-8590155 GCA_024363135.1 Leptodoras oyakawai | reverse complement strand
ATTGGCCACCAGGCTGGTCCAATTTAGCCATGAAACCTCCCACTCTAAAATGACAGGTGTTTCAGTTTCATTGTCTAACCCCTGTATGTTAAAGCTGGTGGGAATTTAAACACTGGTTAGAATGGAAGTGTATTATTTCCATGAGTCATAAAAAATGCTTTAGAAATGCTTTACATGCACTTTTAGACCTGGTTTGTCATGGATAATTTTTAAGTCATTATTTTCCCCAGCACTTTTATTTTATGCTCATCCACACAATGTTTGTTCCATAGCAGAAATTTCTGTGTGGTTGTGCAGAGAGAGAGAGAGAGAGAGAGAGAGAGAGATGCACTGATAGGTTTACAGTATTAAACTGAGCTTTGTTGTTCTGCTAGAGTTCCTCCATTTCTGTTTTTTCTGCATGTTTGTGTATGTGTGTGTGTGTGTGTGTGTGTGTGTGTGTTTGTGTGTGTACCATCCAATGAAATCTACCATCCACCTTGTCAAAGAGAGTAACATATCATGTTGCAGTAAAAAAAAGTGATTAAACAGAATTAAACAAATTGTTCCAGTGCAGGAGAGGAGCTCCCCAGGAATCTCATTTCATTCTGCACATGATAAACAATGCAATCAAGATTAAACTACTATAAAGAAAAAAAGACAGTGCAATTTGAAATCCTTAGTGTTTTCTCTGTATATTTCACTAAGCCAGAGACATGCAGTACAGGAAACAATCACAGACTCAATAAAGGGAAAAAAATGCTTGTAAAGTGACCATGTGATTTAAAAGATTTAATAATAGAAAGTTGTTTCGGGAATAAAACTGAAGTGAAATGAAAGCTCAAGGATTACATTGCAAATGCCATAAATGTAAATGTATAATGACTTACAGTACCAAATGCTGATTATATAGGATAGGCTCTTTTGAACATCACACAATATAACAAGCAAAAGTATACAACCCAGACTATTTTATAATGCCCCTTCACATTTCTCCCCCTTCTCTATCACACTAGACATCCTGGGACTCTTTCTTCTTACTTTCCGTAGAGGAGAACACATAGATGAGAGTTCAAGCTATTGTTACTGTCGCACTTTGCCTGGATCAGCCAATCAGGGGCTGAAAGATTGCTGAGTAAGGGCTGAACGCTCACGTCCAAATGCAGGGGCGAGCGGAAAGGAGCTGCAAACGCACTGCAGCATGGTTAACACCTCTCAACAAAATCACGCAACTCCTGTCCCTGGCTTGAGTGCATGTCATTTGCTTTAGGGCCCTTAAAATGTCTAATGACTTCTCTTATGCTCTGTATGAATCCAAAATAGAAATAAAAAAATAAAAAAGCCAATGGGAAATAAATAAGCACAGAGTTCATCGTGAACGCACGTTAAAGTTTACACGCGCTCCAGAAGTCAGTGTAATAAATGTGTGACAGTGCTATGTTATGTGCTATGACTGCAATCCTGGCAGGGGCTTTGGCATTATATAACATTCTGATAACACCTTTAAGGCTTGGTAGTAACCTACTTACAAGCAAGTAACACATAGCGAATTAATACCAGAGTAATTATGGATTAATGATGAATTAATTGCCAAATATCCAATAATTATGCATTCATAATTATTTCATAGTTAGTGTTAATTACGTATTATGCATTTTAAATACATTGTATATGCCATCATTGTAGTTCAGTATACATTTTTAGTCTGCTCATTTTATGGAAGACTCAACCTAGTCACAGACTGGCAGAGTTTCAGAGCTTCCTTTGCTCCCAGTGCCCCTCAATATCTTAATAATGAGTTGAAATCAGAGCCCTTTATGAGCTGGATCAGGTGTGTCAGGAGCAGAGGAAATTGTGTGCAAGGAAGCATATCACTGGAAGGCCTGGCTAACATTTTAAATATTTGTTTCTAAAAGATTTAATTAACATATTTGGGCAGCACGGTGGCTCGGTGGGTAGCACTGTCATCTCACAGCAAGAAGGTCCTGCTGTGAGGGTCCAGCAGTCTGGGCCCTTTCTGTGTGGAAAAATTCAATGCACTTAAATTTATATCAGATAGAAATACTATGACCACTTGCTTTCATGGTAAGCTGAAGCTGCTGCAGCATCTGTAAAATCAGGTCATGTAGCCCAACATTATCCAACCAATCAGGATAAAGTGGTTGGTTGTCCTAACTTGTTTGTCAGTCATATTATATATTAACACATACAGTAGGTCTCCTTCTGATTTCGAAGAAGTTTATTTTTACTGATTCTGCAGTGTCGGGACTGCAAGCTCTATTACTTTTCGATAATTTACCAGACCACGCAGTCAATCCGGTACCTCTTGATTTATTAAGCATGCATTTGAAGGAATCAGTCTGTGTTTCATTTCCTTTTATCTTTCTCTTAAAAATGGATGAATCAATCTTTACTTTGGGAATAAGTGTTTGCTCTGCGTGCCTGCTGCTCTGCAAACATCTTAAATCTCTGCCAATGCTTGGTGTGAGGGTCAGATCTGTAGCACTGTCATGGCCAAGAGGGCATGGTGATAGGAGCCAGAGGCTAAAAGCAGTGACAGGATGGAGCTGATATCGCTGAACAGGTGTCGCTCTTTGACCATTCCCCTGTGCGTGTATGTGTGTGTATTGGGGGTTGTAGGCGTGTCAGTCACATGACAACTGAGATGCACAGAGAATTGTCCAGATAAGGAGAGAGGGAGATATACAGAGAGAGAGAGAGAGAAGGGAAGAGGAGGGATTGTAAATGAGAAAAGAGGCGGAATAAGGGTTAAGCAGACATAGTAGAGGACATGCAAAGAAGAAAAAAAAAAAGTTATGTGGTGAAAATTGAAGGAAAAGTGACATTATGAGAGATGATAGGAGAACAATGCTTGTCCTGACTTTGAAACTTGAATGATGGCTTTGAATAGTTCAGAGCTTGGATCATGTCAAACTCCATAGTTGTTCACAGGAAACCATTCTCAGCTGTCCAGTCCCATATATCACCTGTACATTGCGAGCCTAGTACCCACATTCTCATGTACCGTAACACACCCTTTAGGACTTCAGCTGTCCTAAAACGTGACTGAAGAGATAAGGAATGGAATGTGACAGGGATACACATACTCAGAATAGACCAGGGTATGCAATCTCTTTAATACCAGCCTGAGGATACAGAACATTGCACATTAAAACGTTTATACTCGTTCTCAAACCTTCTATCACTAAAAGGCAAACTCTATATTCATATACAGAAGAATGCACTTGCAATGCTTTTACACACAAATAACCAGTCCGTCTGTAGGGTGTAGTCCTTCTGACTTTAGTGTTTCAGCCTTAAACCACTCTTCTAAAACATTAGTCATGCTTGGAAATGATTTGTAAAGATAGATATTATGTATTATGTTTATATTATATATGTGAATTCAGAGAAACCTCTATGGTACAGCTTTGTTGTGGCTATTTGTCCATGGAGAATGAGAGGCTGTTGGTGAACAGACTGTAATTCGGGCCCCATCCAGAAGGTTTTGAAACCAAGATTTTCCCTTTGTACTTTTAAAATGTTTCACATCCACTCATTGGCATTCTACAATAGTTTATATGCCAGGCCTGCAGGTGGTGGCATAACTGAAATATGTAAACAGCACAAAAGAATGCTATGGACCTACGTGTTGATCAAACCACTGACTTTACCCTGTACAAGCAATAGAATCAGATTCACTGAGTAAGAGATAATGTTTATATTTTATGTACATTTCAGGACAGACACTCACGTAGACAAGGTTTTGCATGAGCCAGTGTAGGCTACAGTGAAAGTGCATTGTTTTGTTTTGTGGCTGTTTACAAATAACAAATGTTATCAGGATATACTGATTTGAAAATATCGCATATTATATCTTATCCTAATGGCTAAATACACAAATGAATTATTCCAAACAGCATTCATTATTGCCGAATAGAAGTAAAATGAGTATCCCTTCATTAAGGACATGATCTCTCTCTCTCTCTCTCTCTCTCTCTCTCTCTCTCTCTATCTCTCTCTCACACACACATACACACACAATGAACCTTCACATTTTAACATTGAACCATAAGAAAAAAATAGCCTTCAAGTATAGATCTATACTATCTTTTGTAGCCTGTTTGGTTGCACTTCGAGCACATGAGCAGCTAAGCTCAGTGTATGTGCTTGTTGTTGGAACTTTTTTCACTTTTTGACTCAACCCAAAGCTAGGCTCAACTTGCACGTCACTACTGCATGCAATGGATTTCTTCTCCTGTGTGATGTGTACAAACACGTAAATACAGTACCTATCTGCAAGGTGGAATGCATCATCATTGCTATTAAAAGTTTCTGTTTTGCCTGTCCACACAGCAACGTAATAGTTTCAGGCCATAATGTTGTCATGTGGACAAAAGCCCAAAGCACAAAAAAACGTTCAGTGTTTCTGTTCTTCCCTTTGTAATGCACTCTCTCAGCATATTATATTCTTACACTGGATATTTGATCACTAATTAACAAATTGTTTGTCACCAAATTCAATAATTCATTTACAGAAATGATGACAGTACTTACCAGGTACATACTATATCTAGAAAAAAAATCTAAAAATATATGTTATATGTATCTATTGGGGGGGTGCAAACAAGATGAAAATCACACCAATACAATACAATAATCTTGAAGTATGAATGGCATGTTTACATCTTACATTTACATTTGCATTTACATTTAGACATTTAACAGACGCCCTTATCCAGAGCGACTTACAAAAAGTGCTTTAAGGTCACCATCAACAAATATATTCTGATACTAGCTCAGATGTCTATTACAGTACAATCAGGTATGAAAGGTTTGTTTTCCTTTTTTTTAATGAAAAGGATACCTAGTTTAGGAATCTTTGGAAAAGAAAAGTTTTGAGACGTCGTTTGGGGACGAGATTCGGCTGTTCTGACACTTAGAGGAAACTCATTCCACCACCTCGGTGCCAATATGGAGAAGATATTCCATGAGCCCCTGCATGTCACATGACCCTGTCACAGTTTTCCCACGAAAACAGTTATACCTATACCTAGAGATCAGAAAAAAATACAGCATCTTTCTTCTATCTCCACCAACTTCTTCCTCATATACTATTCTAATACACATGCAGTAAATCCACAACATCCATCCACAACTGTCTCTCTACTGAGCTCTTTTTAGGTTCATAATGGTGCAAACACAAACACACACACACAGACTACCCTACATCTTAGTTGGCTCTTAAAATACTTGAGCGGTTGTGACTTTGTTGTTGACCTCCTCCCGTCCTTTTAAAAATAAACCCTGTGACGGAGACAGGATGAAAGACACCGGACAATGCTGACACCTTCAAACAAGTGTGTCTCTGTGTGCGTGTGTGTGTTGAGAGGTGAAAGTATGAGTAGTTGCATTATGGCTGTGCTGTGTTCCATTTATTAGACCTTTCCCTATCTGTACTATTAAGCCCAACCCGCATACCTAATGCAGACACCCAGTGCAGCTTCCAATGCCCCTATCTCTCATTTTCTCACACACAAACACAAACACACACACACACCAAGATGAACTGTGATCAACTTCACTAATGGCAAAATTAGCTAATTCTAATTTCAAAGTTAGTTGAATTTTGGGAACCCCAAGGGCAAAGTTAACATGTTGAGCTAAATAAAATGTATTGCTAGGAGCTTGCTTATGAAAACAAATGGATACTGGCTGAAGGGCAATAATGAGAGTGAAAGAGGGAAAATTACTTATTACAGATTAGAGTGGAGATCAAGGGAGGTCATTGACTGTTAAATCCGCCAGTGCTGCATTAGTGGCATGATGAAGTCTGTGATAAATTCATTGTTTTCTCATGTTTGTCTGTTGTTCCCTTTTACTGGGAAGTGCTAAAGACTTTGCTCAGATGTGTTCAATTCACAGGATGCTCTCAGTCCCCATGGGCTTACACACACAACACAGAAGCACACACACACACACACAAGCAATACCGGACAAATTACTGTTCACAGGACATCAATTACTTCAATTACGTCAATTTCTCAACACCATGTGTGTTCCTATTCACTCAAGGTGCTGTTAAAGGCAATGCCTGTACTCATGAGCTTATTCTTTATGTTGCTACCTATGGCTTGGTAAAATAGGTGAGGATAGTGATGTAGATTCATGGCTGATTTCACCCCAGCTGCATCCATTTCCATTGTACTCATCTAGTCTGTCTAAGCCTTAGCCATCCCATTCCAGTGTTATCTGTTTAGTTATTGCCTCATAACTCCTCCCTTTATCTTGCAGGTGGTGAGCTTTCAAGATGGCTCAATATTGCCATTTCATGTTGCCATTCCATCAGATTACATGAATGGCCAGTCACCAGGCTGACATCATCCCCAAGCCTGGTTATATGTATGAGTACCAATTAGACTTAATCTGGATTGGGCATTATTGTACTTTTCATGGAGGCCTTTACTAAATTTGTTTGAGATCCCAAGGTGGCTCACTGGCAACATTAATTTCAGAGTGACTTAGCCCTAAGGTTGACTCAAGGTTGACACAAGCCCCTTGTAATAACATGCGGTTACTTGCGGAAACAATTAGGGTACCTGAGATTTCAAACAGATACTGCACTTTACCCATTCTCATTTTAGTTTTCAGCAGGTAGGACATATAGTTTGCATCTCTTACATATCTTACATCTACACTGGTTGCATTATGTACACTTTTAAAATAGAAGGAAATGCTAGTAAAATTCCAAATTCCAAACAATCCAATTGTCATCTACAACTGTAACCATATTATTATAAGATCATTTTATATATTATGATTTACACAACATTCACAGAAAATGAACCTATGTACTTGTACATGTAGTTCAAGCTTCATTAAGCATCAACTAGAAGGACAACTGGAGAGAGCAGACCTACACCAAGTCAATGGTCCATTCTTTTATGCTATTACTCTCTGCAGCTACAACTATCATATATGTGTGGATATACAAACCCCATTTCCAGAAAAGTTGGGACATGTTATAAAAATGCAATAAAAACTGAAATCTGTAATTTGTTTTTTTTCACTTGAAGCCAAAAGGACAAAGAAAAGGTTTTCAGTGTTTTCAATGACAAACTTAATTCTATTTAAATATGAATAAATGTATTAAATTGATGCCTTTAACAGAAGCATATTTACCACTGGGTCACATGACCTTTTCTATTAATTATACTTTGTAATCCTTTAGGAATTGAAGATACTAATTGTTGCAGTTTTACAAGTGGAATTTTTGCCCATTCTTGCTGTATAGAAGACTTGACCTTACCAACAGTCCATGGTCACCTTTGTCTGAGTCTCCTCTTCATGATGCGGCATACATTTTCAATAGGAAACAGATCTAGACTGTAGGCAGGCCAGTGAAGCACACACACTCTATATCTACGAAGCCACATTATTGTAACTCGTGAAGAATGAGGCCTGGCATTGTCCCATATTTCTCTCCAAACTACTAGTATAAGCCTCCGCATCAATGGTACCTTCACATATACGCAGATCATCTGTTCACATATATATGTCCAACGTCTGTTCTCAAAAACAAGCTGAAAGATGGACTCGTCTGACCACAGAGAACCGAAAACATAACCTCCTTGGTAGGGGTATTAAATGGAGCAGGACAGAAAGAGTCATGTTCTAGTACATCAAAAAGTATGGAAGTGTATATGTTCCATGAATAGATTATGCATTTGATGTGATTTGTCTTTAATAAATACTTTGAAATGGTTAATGATTGTTCCTGTTTTGTCTTGTCTAATGCAAACCTAATATTGTCTATTTGTCAAAACTCTTTGAGATGCATTGACAAGGGCATTGATGTCAAAATAATTAAGCATTGAACATATAAAAGCGATAATTTCATCAGTTTGTCCTCTCTGATGTCCTCTGCAGATTTCGGCTGCGGCAGCTCCAGCACTGCTGTCCTACTCATCCCAGAATGCTTTGCTAAAGCTGGTAAAATGGAACCAAATCAACTGTTCTATGGATTTGGTCCCCTTCAACCAGCTGTAGCTGTGCATTGATCACCCCAGAGGGCAGTGACATAGACAGAGAAGATCTTGGAGCACACAGAAACGTGCGAATACTCTACAGGATTCACTTTATAGCCATATCTGACAGGACCTCCAAGGAGCTGTCATATGGATTTGCTGATCCAGCTAGAACACCAGCCTTATACATTTCACCCTGCACTTTATGATCTCTAATTGCATGATTAAACACTGTGAGGTTATTGAAACCCAGGTGAACATTAGCTGTCATGCTGTTCATCTCTTTATGACTCATAATATCTGATTATGAATCCAGTCCAGATTGCAGTCACTGGTATATGGGCTTGCTGAACTTTATGCCTGTCCATTGATTTCTTGTCTTGCTGGTGAAAGAGAGAGATGTGGAGGAAAAGGCTAGTAGAGAGGGCTGCTCATCAAGCTGTTGAATAAGTAAAGCAATCGTTCCTTTTCTCCTCTTTTTCCACCTCACACTTGTCATGATCCTTAATGCATGTTTCTGATCAATAAAAGCTCATCCTGAGGTCCATACATGCTGAAGTGTTTTTTTTTAATGCTGGCTTCTTTAAGGAGGCAGGAAGGTCAAAGTGAAGGGAAATGGAGAGGAAGAAAAAGAATATAAGGGAAGATAGATAGATTTATGAAGGACAGGTGCTGACATGACAGTGCAGAAGAAGTGAAAAAGGGGATGGGTGACATGATGCTACCACACAGTACCCTAGATTCTAGCATAGGATTGTTACAGGAATTGAATATTTCAAAATTCCTAATGACTAATTAAGGGAACGCCAACCAAATATCATGTAGAATTCAACTGCTAATTCTGTTTATTACCGTTATCCATTTGTAACAGTTAGGAAGTCATGATATCATGTCTCTATTTTCATGCATTGCAGCACATTGCAGATGTGGTTTGGGAGGAACCCTCCCTCCCTTCCTACCCTCCTTCCTTCCTTCCTTCCTTCCTTCCTTCTTTCTTCCCTTCCTTCCTTCAAGTTGGGCCCACATATGAACGTGACTATGCAGACTATACTGGGAAGCAGTAAACAGGGGGTGTGTCAGTCGAAATCTGCTGGCATAGTGGGATTTTCAGACCTACTTTGGTCCAACATTGCTGGAATTTCTGACTTCATTGCTTACAACCCAGTTTTGTAGATGCACGCTGCCTCAGTCAACCTACTTTAATGTAAATAGGCTTCTTCAACCAACTATTCAAGATTGTATTATTTTATAGTGAAAAAACAAAGCAAAATGAGTTGTGGCTACTAAATGGGAATCAGACAGTTGGCAACATGGAACAGAATATATGGAACATACCGTATGTAATGAAATTGCATAACTAAGACCAGAGGAATTAACAAGTAAAAATACTTTGTGCTAGAGCTTTGCAAAAAGGCAGCATTGTCTTGGAGGCAGGAGAAATTTATTAGGTTGAAACAGTCAATTAGTAAAGCTTATTTTTCAAAGCTTTGAAGCCAGTGATGGTATTGATCTTTCTTAGCTTGGCTTTTGTCTTTTGATTTTGACTACCATACCACCCTTGGTCACTATACTACCTGCTTTTCTGCTTTTATGATTTGTATTATAATCACAAAGAAATGTGATTATTCACCTCCTTCAGTCTTGTCCTGACCTCTTATATCATCCTTATACTGTGGTGTGGTAACGGTCACAGACGTTTGTGTCTGTGTGTGTGTTAGAATGAAAAAGAGCAGAACCATTTCCCTTGTGTAAAAGATTTAATTCTGTTATTTGTCTTTTACTGGCTGGTAAAAGATCCCATTACAAAATTATTGGGGTGAGTCCCCAGCCACCTCTCTTTCTTTCTCTCTCTCACTCTCTCTCTCTCTCTCACACACACACACACACACACACACACACACACACACACACACACACAGGCAAACCTGGACAAATTATCGATCACAGAACATATATAAAGAGGTTTTAAGTGAGGTTTTGCTGGAATAATTAAAAATACAGTGTTACTTGTACTGTATGTAAAGTGCATGTACTTTACTGTGCATGTACTGTCCTGCACAACATTGAAAAGTTCTTCTAAATCAACACAATCTCAAGAACATCTTCTGCAAATTCAAAAAACCCATCTAATTCAGTTAAGCAAATTGTTAGATATTTACAAGCCTCACCAAAAATTACACTTACTGTTATACTCACTCACTCACTCACTCACTAACCTACAGAGTGTATTGCAACTCAGCCATAATATAATATGATAAGTCTGTCCTTTGTTGGACATGGATTTATGTTGCAGATGACATTGGGGGAAAGGAAACAGTGTTGCCAAGCCACATAAAACACTGACAGGCATTTTAATATTGAGATTGAGAGGAAAGCATGGTGCTCTTCTGCCTTGTGTCATACCATATACACACATACATAACACCGAGGCCACATACATAAGTGTGGCCAGTCTATCTGGTATGACACAAGACAGAAGAGCACCA
>JANCOA010000020.1:7903449-7914150 GCA_024363135.1 Leptodoras oyakawai | reverse complement strand
TTTAAAAACTCCAGCAGCACCGCTGTGTCTGATCCACTCACACCAGTACAACACACACTAACACACCACCACCACATCAGTGTCACTGCAGAGCTGAGAAAGATCCACCAGCCAAATAGTACCTGATCTGTGTTGGTCCTCTGGGGGTCCTGACCATTAGAGAACAGAGTAAAGGGGACTAAGAAAGTATGTAGAGAAACAGATGGACTACAGTCTGTAATTGTAGAGGTACAAAGTGTAGCTATTTGGTAAGTGGAACTGAAAAAATGGACAATGAGTGTAGAGAAAAGGAGGTGGTCATAATGTTTCTGCTGCGAGAATGGTAAGTTCATCATAATTTAGTGATTTTCAACATGCTTCCATAGTTGGAGCTCATGAGATGGGTCATAGTATTTTGGTGGTAGAAGAGAAATTTGGATTTAACATTCAATCATTGCAATGTTTATATGAATTTAACAGATTTATGGAAAACTGTTTTATTTTCTATTTATTTCCACACAAGCAAGACATTGTTCACCCACTACACTCTTGGTCATTTTCTCACCCTCTAGTGGAGTGCGCTTACGCATTGCCATCCTTTCCAGTCTCCGTTGGGTCTCAGCCAGGCTAAACAGCACGCCATAGGCATACTGCCGTGCTGAGCGGAACAGCAAAGAGGCAGGAGGCAGGTCAGGGTTACACTCGTCCTCTATACACACTGGCATTTTCATCTCCCCCTGAAATGCAATCAGATCAAGACACACTATAAAGCTGAAAGTCAGCCATTAATTAAAAATTTTTTTGATTGCACCCAGATCAACACCAGTGGTGTATCACTGCTGTGGTTGTTAAACTATGATGTGCATTGTACAAATACTGGACTCATTAAGCTCTTCCAAAGGCCGGGCCCTATCTAATCGGTTCAGTTTACCACGTTACATACTACACGACAGCCTCTTCTCACTGGGGGCTCATCTCTTCAGAATGACTCATGTTTGGGGAAATCTTTAACATTAAAATGAATTAAACAACCCCCCCCTCCACCCGCTGATGAATAATACAACAAACCATTTCTCAACAGGTTTCTCATTTGAAGTAAAATATACAGTCCTACTCTCAGAGATGTGCTTAGTTTAATAAATGTAGTTCTGTGCTCCAAATAGTCACATATAGTAAGTACGTATGTATCAAAAGTTCACATTTGTGTGAGTACATTATGAACAAGTGCATTACACACAGCGTGTGAAAGAGACATGAAAAGCTAAATCAAGATAGATCTGGTAAATGTGCATTACTGTGAGGAATGGAGATAACTTACAGCTGCGTCAGCTCAAATAGGAGTTTATATGTTAAATAAAGATTAAATGTTTTATATTAAATCGAGCTTATATATAAAATCTTGACAAGGCTAAACTCATTAGTGGTAAACCTTTCTATCTATCCAAAGGCTAATAAATAATAAGGAGAAAGAAGAAAAGGTTTTATACACCATTTTATATAGTTTGCTAGGTTGTCATTTAT
The DNA here is from genome assembly GCA_024363135.1 of Leptodoras oyakawai. Classification (NCBI taxonomy): domain Eukaryota; kingdom Metazoa; phylum Chordata; class Actinopteri; order Siluriformes; family Doradidae; genus Leptodoras; species Leptodoras oyakawai. The sequence goes on along the minus strand of JANCOA010000020.1, from coordinate 7,912,650 downwards.
TAATTTTTTTTTTAACATTTATACATTCTTTATATTACTGCTCATATTACATTCCAATCTTTACAATCCTAGCATTTTCAGTTGCATATTAATTCTAGATATCCCTTGAAAAACAGCTCAAGATATATTAAAGGATCAAATCAGTGGAAAAGTTATTCTGGAGCTCCTGGAACCTTGTAGTTGGAAAGAAACATTAGTAGAATACACCAAAAGAACCCAGCAAAGGACTGCATGAAAAAAATATAAACACTTTGTTAAATCCTTACTATTGTCACAATTCCACCTTTGCAAGCCTCAGGTTACTTTTGTGCAAAAAAAAGTGAATGGGAACAAAACCAGTTACAAGTTGGTGGAAAAGGGGTATCATTGGGAACCCCTAGTGCAGTAATGGCAAAGAAATTAATAAATACAGGCATACTGACTCAGATGGATAACATGATCCTGACAGCAACCTTTACTTCCCCAGACACAAATTAGATTAATATATGTTTGTGTAGATGTTAGTTGAGGAAAAATAATAATATACCAGAAAATAATATACCAGAAACTTAAAAAAAATGTTTGAAGAACATTTTTCCTCTACCCACATGGTTTTTCCCATTATTGGAAAAGTAGTCCAACCATTTCTAGACGAGTGGGATAAGTACCATGCTTGTAAACGCCCAGTATGTGAACTTAATACATAAAAACAATAATATTAATTTTAATATGTCGAAAATATATAGGTTCACAAATCTCAGAAGTTTGCCTCACTAACTCACTACTTGGTTGTTGTACAACTAAGTTTTAATCTTTCTGTTGACATCCTAACACATCTATTACAATGACTACGACCACAGGGTTTTGTACCCAATCTCTCTATAATATACAGCCACTGGGCCTTATTTATCAATCTAATAAAGTTGTGTGTAAATATGTCAGCCAAACCGAACAAAATATTCCACCGTTTCCAAACAAATATGTTAATCACTTCCAAAAGCTGATTTTTGCGCCGCTCAGAGACGGAAATGACAGTTTGACTGATCATTCACATTTTAATTCATATTAACCACAGAAAAAAGGACTGCAGTACCTTAGTGAGGATGTGGTATATCTGTGGGTACATGAGACCTCTTCTGTGTCTGTGTTCTGCCACTCGTAGCACCTCAGCGCTGACCTGTGGAAGGGGTGGAGTTGTAATGTCCATGTGACTCCGTGTTGCCATGGACAGCAGTGATGGAATAGATGGCCCACTCCCATTGCCTTGGGGACCCTCACCAGAGGCACCACCCCCACGGCCACTGGGCTCTTCCCATCTAGAGGACTTGTCAGCCAAATGACTGAAAGGCAAACAAGCACATGGTTGAAGACACACAAAGCATCAGATGCCTCAACCAGTGCATATTATCATATACATTTAAAATTACATCACATGTGATACGAAGATATGCTTTTAATCCTATTGCCTCGCAAGAGCTTTTTAAGGCAGCCATGTAAAGAACAAACTGGAAATGTTTTGTGAAGGGTACAGAAAAAAACCCACTTAGTGCTGGTGTCATTTTGCTCTTCCCCATCTGAAGATGATGATGGTGAAGGGGAGGGGCCTGAAGGAGCAGCTGTGTGGTGATTGGGCAGTCGGTTTCCAACTTGAGCGGAATCATAAGGAGCAGACCAATCACCAAAGCCCATTTTCCCAACAAGAGAATCGTTGCATTCCTGCAGTGGTGGAGGTGGGTTCTGGAACAGAAGGGCAGAGGTTGGACCGTAGGGCGCACCGGGATAAGGCACCTTAACACCTGATACCTGGGGTGGACCAACCTGTATAAAAAAAAAATAATAATAATTAAAAAAAAAAAAAAAGTTAAGCAGAAATGAAAACAAGAGCACATAACATACCTAGGACAAAGATTACAAACTTTATACTAAACCCTACCTGGGCTTTCCCAGAGTGTATTCCCCCCATGTGGCCCGGAGGCCCACCAAACTGACAAGGCCCAAAACCTGGCACTGTGAACAAAGCCAAGACATATTCTAATTATGAAAGTGAAAAGCAGTAAGAAAGTAAGCACTCAGATTAAGGCAAGAGGTCGGAGTGTTACATCAGTTAACAACTTAACAAAAATGTGCTGTTCAGAACATATCCTAGACTTGGCATATGAAAAACATCAAAATCCAAAAAACATATGCACACAGACAATACTTACAGAGGTAAGGAGAAGGTCCCATGGCAAGAGGTCTGGGTTTACTGGCGGCTGAAAAGTATTCCACTGCCTTCTTAAATCTTTCGATTTTATCTTCGGTCCGAGACTGCGCAAGGAATAAGTATGTCAGTCAAATTTACTTTTATACTGTAATGTTACACATTATCTCATATTACTTTTGTTTTCTGTTTCCTTTTTGTAACTCAAAGAACTTTTCTTAATGCATGCAGGATGTTTAAATTATATTAATTAAAATGAGTTTTTGCTGCAACAGCATACTTGAAGAATTAATTGACAAGAATTATGAAGTACCTGAGACTGTTTGAATACATCTCTGGCCACAGCATCCAGGTTCCCAAGGTCCTGAATAGATGCAACGTACTCTGATACAGCCTTAATAACAACCTCACAGGGAGGGAGGACTAACTGATGAGCCCTTACCTGAAATAAGCATAAAAACGATAAGAGAATCTTCATATATTTAGCCAGTTATCATTAGATAGCTGTAATGAAAATACAGTACCTTGAGGGAGGCAAGAGGGTGTTCTGGACCCAAGAGACTCCAATGAAAGGCAGCCAGGTCTTCATCTGGCAGAATGTGGTTACCTGAGAAGAAGACATTTTCAGATTAGGCAAGACAATTCAGAAGCATCTCAAATGTACCAGAAGTTAACATGCGTCCAAACGCTGGCTTTGCCGGCTGTGGTGAGAGTTACTTACCAAGCAGGGCAGCAAAGATGGGCAGGTGCTGGGTCTTGAGGCCCAGTTGGCGAGCAGCCTCAGACAACAGGTACTGGTGAGTGGTCAGATTCTTGCCGTTCCAGGAGAGCTTGAGAGCATGAGAGCTGAAATAGGCCGGGACATTGCATAGAGCAAACTCGGAGTCCTGTGCAATCAGGCCCTGAAATCCAAAGTCTCTGTACAGAGATAGCACCTCCTGGTGGTGGTCCTCTAGAGTTTGAACAACCTGCAGTAAGAAAGGGGACCAGACTTTAGCCCAGGAGTTTCCCAGTCTTCTTCATACTATATTAGATTCATTTCAGATTTAGCAAGTGCTGGACTGGACACAAGCGTGCAAATTTACAGTACCTTATCATATGCAAATCTGGCATACCAGGACATGGAGGCCAAATGTTACTGTTTCTATTAAGCAGTAGATAACATTAATTTTTCAAGGTTTTATAGCCTAGTGCAGGTGAATGCTCAGATCTGATTGGTCAGTAGATGTGCAATAAATTTGCACGAGAGGGTGGCTTGGAAAATCATTTTGGCCGTAACGCTGACGTGCTAATGTGCGCTTTCTAATACGTTATTGTTTCTATAGTAACAGTTCATACACAGATACTTGTACATCAGATGCTCCACAGACTCGTAATGAACAGATTTCAAAAGCATGTTCTTTAACAAATAAAACACAGTCATTGATATGGTGATGTTTTTATCTAATGTTCATGGAGACTCATGTAAGAGCTTTAGAACATGGGTTTGTAAAGTTTATCGGCATAGCAAAGTCCTCAGAACAGAGTTTACACTTTCCTGTTACTCAATGAAATGACAAGCTGTTTTTGAGAGAGAGAGAGAGAGAGAGAGAGAGAGAGAGAGAGAGAGAGAGAGAGAGAGAGAGAGAGAACTGGTGAGGGAATGATTGTCACAGCTACAACATAATTAATAACAGGAACTTACTTGTCTCTCAGACATTCCACACCATTAAATCTAACTAATCCGTTAAACTGAGAGTTTCATTAATAAATGAAACATTGTAACCCTTAGCAAATCACTGTGGTATATGTGAAATTACAACCCAGACCATGCTGTTAAATAAAATGAATGAACTTTCAAATGATAGCTTTTTACTAACAGCACAGATAACAGCATGTGCTACAATTGGGAGACATTAACAACATAGATTTCTGACCAGACATTTCTTTTATTATTTTAGCTGTTCCCTCAGTAGAAACTGATCATTCACTATCATTTACTCCTGAGATCTCACTATCCAAGTTAAGCACTTACACAGTTTAGCTCAGTGGTTAAGATGTTGGACTACTGACCGGATGGTTATGAGTTCAAAGCCCACCACAGACACTGTTGGGCCCTTGAGCAAGGCCCTTAACTCTCAATGGCTCAGTTGTGTAAATGAGATAAAATGTGATAATGTGGCTCTGGATAATGGTGTCTGCCAAATGCCATAAACTGTAAATGTATAAAATGCAGCCACTAGATCACTGATTAAACATGGAGCCGAATTCTCACTGGGCAAATACCGTTTAAGCCAGACCTCAGATGCTGCAATATTAGACTTGAAACTTAAACCTGCACTCCAGCCCAGGTTATAACATTCTAGCACCCTCTATGTAGTTCATATTTAAACACTTCCAGACTGTAGTAATAGCTAAACACTTGAATTCCCTAAAATAAAACAATTTCAATAGTGGTTCCTGTTCCCGTTTATGTCTCTGGTATAGGAAATCATATTTGTGCCCTAGAGAAGACGACGACAAGAATTTCCCTGGGGTCTATGCTACTTGCTGTATTGTACTCTGCCTGCATTAAACAAAAAAGATGTTATTCAAGTCTACCGTGTTGGCTGAGAAACACGAGCTGTGTCCCAAATCAGGGGCTGCAACCTTCAAAGCCTGCGTAGACTGCAATGTCCGAACCGAAATGAGACTTTCTTGTTCGCATCATAGCACCACTGCTACTCTTTTGCTGCAAAGAGCCCCCTAGCATGCACGGACGCTGAAGTTCTTTAAAAGACGGGGCAGAAGCTTTGATTTTAAAGTCTTTAATGGCCATGACGTATTTTAAACTGATGAGAGAGGTCTATGTTTGAGCTGCGTACTCTTAGCTATGTTTACTTTAGGCAGTTAACAACTGTTACTGTATGGCTAATGTCAGTTTATTTAAAATGGTGCTGGAATGTAATGAAATGCATTCATATTTACTCATGGACGCCGTTCGCTCCTCTGCTGACGCCTCAGTGGCGCACAATGAACCTTGGGATGTTGGCTGGCGAACGTTATGACGCAATCGGTTTTCAAATGCAGCCCTTGAAGGACGCAGCACCTGAACTGGGACACAGCTATGGTGTCTTGTGCTGCACTGCACTGTATTATGCTCTGTTTTGTCAGCGTTTCCACCTACAGCATGCCGCTGATTGTGAAAAGACAGCCCCGCTATATAATCGGCTTAGCCTGAGAGTCTTTGTCCACCCGTGAAAATAATACACTGGTATGACACTTGAGACACAGTTGCAGTTTCTTGATTCAGGAAAAACCTGCCGATTCCAGTGTAGTCTTCTTTCACTGCATTCAGTTAGAAGGCGATTTGTTTTGTTTGGCTGCAGACACTGTTGCCTATTCATTCAAAAATAATGACTGGCTGTTAAAGAACAAACTTTATACTTTTTCAGAAAATAACATCTAAAATAACACCAGCATGTAACAATTCATCAAAACATGAAGCACTTTTCTACTAAAATGTCCAATAAAATCATGTTAAAAATAAATAGGAGTAATCACATCAGGGCAAAGCAAAGTAGGCAGCATAGCTCAGTGGTTAAGACATAGGACTACTGATTGAAAGGTCATAAGTTCAAATCCCATCACCACCAAGCTGCCACTGTTGGGACAAATGAGATAAACGTACGTCACTCTGGATAACGGTGTCTGCCAAACACTGCAAATGTAATCACCTCCATAATGCAGTAGACATTACATTTCACTTGTTCATAAATCAACAGTCCAGTTTTGGATGGCTAAAACTGTTAAACCTTGAAAGAAAAATTAATGATGAAAACATTCAAAATGCATTCAACAAATGTTGTACCTTTACCAGATGGATACTAGAGGTTTTCTCAGAGCTAAGGGCTAAGACTCTAGTCTTAGCAAAGCAAATTCTTAGTGTTAATATCTATCAAAGTGAATAAGCCATTATGTAACTTATGTTACCAGCTAGGCTTCACCTCCCAAAATTAAAAAGCAAATTCACAAACTGTCACCTAAAAGCAAGCAGTTGTTCTAACCGTAACTTATAGTTTGTAATATGAATATGAAAACATGAGCAGGTCTTTATGATAAATGATTTGTTTGAGACAGCATGACGTGTCCTGTATCAAACGAAACATCGTTCGCTTGTCTGGGCCGACACACTACACGTAGAGTAAGAAAACTGTGATTTTGTGTATTAGATTCATCAGCAGAGAATAAAACAAGACAAATGTGTTACAGAAAATGATCCGTGACAGGACGGTGTGATATTAAAAACCTGAAGTTAAACATTTTCCTATAGCAGCACATCCCTAAGCCTTCATCTAACACCACTGGGAGTGACTAATGAATACAATGCTTAATTTATTCATGAATGGCAGATCACACTTTTACTCATTTACAGTTACATTTAACGTTAACATCTGTGAGACAAATTAATCCCCATTATCGTTTATAGCAACTATAAAGAGTCATTTCCTTACAGCCTCACTGTTTTCCCTCAAGTCAAAAACAACAACCCCACATAGCTTCCCATGTTACCAAGACACTGGAAAGCACTAATCCTGCTCTGTGAAGATGTGAAGACTTCCCCCTGGAGGAAAACCTGTTGACCTTTACAGTGTTGACACATGAGACTCCTGCCATGTTGTTACAGAAACATGAAACAATACCTCCTGACCAATCACATGACAGATCTGAACAGCGCTGCAGCATAAGGCGCTTTAACGTGTGAAACTTAAATTTGGATGGGGGAAAAAAATCTCGATTGTGTAACTCACAGTTGTCAGCATGTCTCAGAGCCGGTTATGAGGCGCACTCACCCGCACGCGGAAACGGAACATGGCGAGGCGGACGCAGTGGCTGAGGCAGGCGGGTGGCAGGAACCAGGCGCGCGGGGGCGGTGTGCCTTTGCTGCCCACGTGGTTGACGATGAGCTGCGCCGTCTGTCTGTGGGCCTGTGCACGGCGCGCCCACTCGGGCCAGCGCTCTTTGCCCAACGTGCCATTGAAGGCCACGACGAGTTCCAGGCCGCCCTGGTACAGACAGGCCTGCGACAGCGCCGCCAAGTAGCCGAGCATGGCGTTCCACTCGCCGCCGCACACCCAGTCCGTCTGGTAGCCGCCGTAGAGGCGCTGCAGGCCCGAGTCTGCGTCCACGAGGATGCGCGCGGGCGGCGGAGGAGGCGCGGGCAGCGCGTTAGGGTGATGAGGATGATGGTGAGGATGGGGATGATGGTGGTGGTGGTGGTGTGGAGGATTTCGGCTCGCAGTTCGGCCCAGTTTGAGGAGATCTACCGGAACCGAGGCGCCCGGGCATCGCTTCTCCAGATACTCCTGAAAGCCCTGCACTCCCATTTTTCGTACTTCGGTCCTGTTTACGTCTCAAGCGTGCGCGCGCGCGTAGATGTGGCAGATGAGCACGCCCTTTCCAGAGTTATTAATGGTCTAATACTCGATCTTTATCTGAATAAAGACGCGTGCAACTAATAAACCGGGTTTAAAATGAATCGTGTAAATCTGTGAGATTCCAGTCCAGGGCGAGGCTATAGTTTATATTTGAATGTGCAATGTATATCCATTCTTCACTCTGCGTTTTGGTGTAACGCCTTCAATACCTGTCCGAATTACAGACTATCTGATTAATTAGTATTTAGCCCAGTGGGGAACCATGACCAAGTTTACGGTGTTGCGGTGGGCGATAACGGCGGTACTGGTGGTGTCGACGGCGGTGAAAAGGTCCAAAATATAATCCTACATGCTAGCAAACTAGCTTTCCACTTGCTAACTTACGCCAAGAAAATGCCAACTGTTTGGACAGTTTCTCAATTAATATCCCGCTGCAACTGTTAAACTGTGTAAAGTCTGAACAGAATGTGTTTGTAATCGATAAGAAGCTAGCCAACTGATTTAACCTAAACCTGCAGCTTTGCAGCGAACACACCAGCTAGCTAGCTAACTTAGCTCGATAGCCAGTGCTCCGGTGTGACTGACGACTCAACTAGCCTAAAGAAATCTGAGACATGTGCGTTCCGGAATGAAATGGTTGGTTAAACATAAAATAAAGTAAAAGAACTAAAATAAAACAAAAACAAAACGCCACCGTAAGCTCCCTCGCTCTCTAGCTCACTCACAACTTCATACTGAGGAGAGGAACGTACTTTCAAGCGACGTCGGCCATCTTGCGACTTCCCCGCGGACCAAGAAATAGTGGGCGTGGTGCTTGAACGAGGGAGACCGCGAGGCGTTAGTTTGCTGGAATTATGGGAGATGTAGTTTACGGTATTAAGTATCAGCAGCAAGAAGACTGCGTATAAAACTACAACTCCCAACAGCCTGACCAGTGACCCCGATTCCACGACAAGTCCAACATTAATAGTTAATTCAAAAAGAAATGGGGTTATCTACAAGACTAAACAATATATTTAAGAGAGTCAGATTGACTCAAGTGAATTTGTTCTTCCCCCGGTTAAGTAAAATAAGGTTACGTTTTAATTCGACCGACTGACCGTTTAACAGCGACCCACACACACTGAGCTGACTGTAATGTCCACCCTGTGGCCCTAACCCACGCTCACGCTTTATTAGTGCTGTGTATATACAGCTACACACCTGTATGCCTAAGAACTAGCAACTCTGCAGGGTTCCTTCATTCTGGTTTTGTAATAAAAACTATTCCCATCTGTCTAAGCAGTGTTAAATGATGCAACAGCCATATTCAGGAGTAAGTTGGCATTTAAATCACCATACATTATATGGAATTGCTTTACAAAGGAAATAGTCTGGATTAGAAATTACATGATTAGATAGATAGATAGATAGATACTTTATTGGTCCCCTGAGGGAAATTCAAGGCACCAGTAGCTGTTCCGGGCGGCACGGTGGCCCAGTGGATAGCGCTGTCGCCTCACAGCAAGAAGGACCCGGGTTCGATCCCTGGGTGGGGCGACCTGGGAAGTTTCTGTGTGGAGTTTGCATGTTCTCCCCGTGTTCGCGTGGGTTTCCTCCGGGTACTCCGGTTTCTTCCCACAGTCC
>JANCOA010000020.1:7845570-7856755 GCA_024363135.1 Leptodoras oyakawai | reverse complement strand
AAAATCATCAGTATTAAAACAATAAAAGACCTGAAATATTTTAGTTGGTGTGCAATGAATCTAAAATATATGAAAGTTTAATTTTTATCATTACATTATGGAAAAGAATGAACTTTACCACAATATGCTAATTTTTTTAGAAGGACCTGTATATACTACACAGCCAGACCAGTCACTTATGAGTATTCACTACATAGCATCACTGTCATGATTTCGAAGCTTTTAAGGTGATTTGTTTATGCAGACATGGGCCAGGTCTGATGTCTGGGCTACACGTGTGCTGTAGCAGTGCACTGCACTCTGCTGCCACCTTCTGCTGAACGTCTCACAATTACATCCACACACTGGATACTAGCAGCACTGAACACATCACTGAGTGAATAAGCAGAACAGAGACACAAAGTTTACACAAACTCCTTTATCCGTTTTATTGTTTTGAGATGACATGTAAATCAGGACAAAGCCTGAGTCAGCAGAATTGACTAAGCAGACCAGTTCCCACCCTTCCTTATAAGTAACATCAACTCCTCCCACCCCCCTTGGCTGGGGTTTAACAAGAAAAGCATCATGATCAGGAAGGGTGAGTGTTTCTGATCCACTGCAGCCATTCAGCTGATGCCTGTGGGATTCCGGCCTCACCCGCAGAACCAGAGAGAGCTGCTCAATCCTCTCTCTGATACACGGGGAGGAGTCAGACATCCGATTCCCCACTGCTCAAAACGAGAACGCTAGCACAGAGACAGAGAGAAAGACAAGAGAGACGTATATCTCAGCATTAACAGGAAAACAGGCTCGCCATAATTCTAAGCATCACACAAAACCAGGTACACGCCTCCCAAAAAGCTACTGCAGCCTAAATACATAATGCGAAGGGTGCACTATTACTAGCTATGACTTTTAAAGCCCAGTGCCAACCTCAGAACAGATACACAGCACATCATGAATGAAAAAACTTTCACAAATTACTTAATACTAAAGAACACATTCCAGAGACCTAAATGAAAAAAATCTAACAAACCATTCAGCCATCCCAGACAGCCAAAATCAAGCAGATCAGAAGGAAAACAATGGCACTAGAACAATCAGGTAATGAAATCTTCCCTAATTTGGTTGCTTGAATTCAAATATATGACAGACACAAATGATAATAATTAAATATCAAATAAATTAAATGTACCCATATTAAATATTATTTTCAGCAATTTGTCTGGCTTGATTTGATTGCATGTGAATTCCCCAAGGTTTGAGAAAGAAAGAATGTTTTCTCATTGACTTCACTGGCTTTGATTGTCATAAACAGATGCAGTTGAGGAAAAAAAAAAAAAAAAAAGAGTCTCCAACAGGCCATCAATTTGAGTTTTGCAGCTTTTGACAAATGTGATGCTTAAACTGATGAGTGAACATAGTTTCAGCAAAAATATATCCAAGGGCTAAAAGGGGAGGGGAGAGGACAAGGTTTAATACTACAATACCAACTTTCTAAACCACTGGATTGACTGAGTAAATGGATGAAAAAAAAAGGAAGGACAAGCCATCCATTTCATCTCCCACCAGGTAAAAAAGTAGAAATTTTTGGTCTGTTGCTCTCAACCCATCGGCTGAACAGGGAGATGAAATGAAAAGCGGAGTGAATGCACAAATCCCCTCGCTCGTATTCCCTCTGACTCACACATGCACACTATCACACTCGCTATCACTACACTATCTCTCACACACGCACACACAATTCCAGTCTTACCAGCACAAACTACATACCACATACCACAGTCAGAGTAGCCACACCCAGAGAGAGAGAGAGAGAGACAGAGAGAGAGAGACAGAGAGAAATGTACATAGCACAATGATGAACAATGAACATTTCCTAATACACGCTTGTGTTAAAGGCTGTGTCACTGTGCCATGGGAGCCTGAGCCTCAGCAGGGCTGCTGGTGGTGTTGGTGTTGGTGGTGATGGTGTTGGTGCCCTCCTGTGTGTTGCCTGCTGCTGCAAGGCCACGATATGGCACTTCAATGATGCGCGGCTTGTCGATGATGCGTGCACATCGGCTACCCTTCTCCACGATTCCAATAATCCAGGCCTGCTGTCCATCGCCCAGTGAGCTCGCCCGGCTCGCCTTCATCTCAGCACAGAAGCGAGCTGCCTGCTCCCGTGGCAGACAGATCAGCAAACCACCTGACAAACACACGGAAATGCCGTGAATTCATTGTACTTTCCATTGTACTTTCCTCTCAATTTGTTTTCTGTCTCTAGCCCTGACCTGAGGTCTCGGACGAGGTGCCGTGCAGAAGGCCGAACAGGTTTCCCCCGGCTTTGCTGACAGCAGCCATCTTGGCGAGGATTGGCAGGTTGTGGATAACAAAGGCCACTTCGTTGCGCTGCTGCTTGGCCAGGTTCCGCGCGTGCCCGATAATCCCGAAGCCGGTGACGTCAGTGGCAGCGTGTGCGTTGAACTTGTGCATTAGTGCAGCAGCTAAATTGAAATATTATCAGTGAAAATGAACGCCGCTGGTTTTATCTGAGCGAATTAGAAAAGGCTGACTGCAATTAGGAAAGATAATTAAAAATGTATCTAAAGCAGGAGAAATTTGCCTGCACTGCACATCTTCATGTTCCCTTTGCTCCAACACATTTAATTTAGCTCAGTCTTTTAATTAACCAGTGACTTTCATGTTGGAACGGTTAAAAGAGCAGCTCCAGAATGTATTCCAAATTACACTGCGGGGAATCATGTATGTGAGTCAAATTGTATATGGAAAGCTGCCACTCTTCCATAGGAGTCATGCTGTATTAAAATACAAATAAACTAACAACCCAGGAAAATGAGATGGCAGAACGTCAAGAGTATGAAAAGATTGTTTTTGCACAATAAATGTGTTCCTGTGAAGAATTTGCCACCCGAATAAGGTGTGTTGAGTTGGCAAGAAGCGATGGGAGATGTTATTCCGAATGGCATGGTACGAAGAACTTCAAATATTCCCATCCAAAGCAGTAAAAGCAGTAGTGACATGAACTATTTAAGCATCATTATGAGAATTATGCGTAATCATTCTCAGCCATCTTACCAGTACGATTAAGGGTAGCCATGTTGAGCATGGCCTCCTGATAAGCATGCTCCACCTCCTCCTTTGAGATCACCAACTTGATCTTGTTCCATTTTTCCGGCTGAGAGACAGAAGACAGAGAATCAGGAAATAACTGGCTGGGAAAAACATCTCTAAATGCTTCCACAGCCCATAGCATAATGTGTAGAGGTGATAAGCGCTCTTACGATGTTCAGCCACTGGTGAGCGTTGACGGCTACTTGGGTTCCAAGAGGTTTTGTCAGGACGAGCACGTCGCCCGGTACAGCACCATCTGGCCTGTGTAGAACGCACCGAGGAAACGAGACATTGTTAAGGTTATTTCGAATACCATCAATCTGCTTGTGCTTCGTGCATGAGAGGCATATAGACGGGTTTCTTTGTACTGCATTTACATTCCTGAGGCAAGGTGTTCTAAACCAAAGGGCAGCATGAAGACAGTTGTCTTCTAATGTAAAATACTTTAGGGGAAACGACAGCACGTTTGCATGCATCCCTCTTAGAGAAAAGCAGCTGCATATAGGACTGCGTGACCTGTAGCTGATATTTTCTGAACAGTAATTTTTATAAATGAATTGTGAATGAATTTAGTTAGCACAAGGTGAAGCAAGAGGTAGTGTGTATTACTTATTACTTATGAGACAGCATTACATAGAAACCTGCCTGTGTCAGTCAGCTTAGTCTTCATTTAAGGATTACTTATTAAGTGCTGACCAGTGAGACAGACAGACGTGCTATGTCGTAACCCACCATAAAAAAAGGTTAGGCAATTATCATAAGCAAAAAGATACACCACAATATCACACAGTCTGATAACTAAAGACTTTTTTTTACCTAGACAAATATTTCTAATGACATTCTTTCAATTTATTGAAGTGCAAGCATGTCCATGCACATGGATGTTTATGCAAACATATGCCCAATGCACAGACGGATAGAATGTTCTTTTTTTTTGCCAAAAATCTATACATCCATTTGAAACAAAACATTTGCTCTCAAAATATATAATCAGAATGTAAATGCTCTAATCGTACTTCTTAGGGATGGTATGAAACACACCAGATCAGGTACCTAGTTCTCAAGAGCAGGGCAGGAAGATCATAAATCTGCTACTCTGTATACTATTGTGATTAAAAGAAAAGAAGCAAAGCTTCTGAGACTTGCTCTATTAAACCACACACACACACAAGATTTCAATATATAATCTAATATCCCAACTTAAACACTCACATGATGAAGTCAGTAGGCTGGCACACTACCGTGGCCACGCCCCCTATGATGATCCAGGGGTTCACAACTGTCTGTCCACCCGTCACGGAAGTCCCGCCCTCTTCAGCTGCGTCACGGAAACCCTTCATCATTAAAGGCATCACCTGCTCTCTCTCCTGTGATAAAAACACAACAAAAATAGATTTCACACTCCACGTTGCCTGGTATGGTATGAATCACAATGGCACTGGGTTAAAAAAAAAAAAAAGAACCTGCTCAGTCATATAATAGGACTTTTTTTTAATTAAGCATATTCTTGGAGATACAATTTTATAGTCCATCATCATTAAGCAACACTGTACCAAATGCAATACATTTATATATTATTATATACATTTTATTTAACATTTTAGTAATATTCTATTGTTTTTAGGCAGCTTCATATAACATTAATATACCATTTATATCATTTTAAGTTTAAAAGCCTAAAATGAGAAGTCTGTTCCTCAGTTTCCTTAATGCAACTCTGTATCATTGCACAACATACATTGCATGTGTGTGATGAAATTAAAGAATGGGAGATGGTTTCACAAGTTTGCACTAACAATCTAGAAAAAGCAAGCAATGAGCCATAAAAAAGCCTTGTGTCCATTCTGTAAATGGAGGAATAACCTGTAGTGTACAGTACAGCTGAAGTATACAGTAGAATATAGTATATAAAACAGAACATAAGCTCGCTGGACAAAATATTAGTTGCAGCCACCAACAGAAGGGCCTTACTGCACAGCATGAAATGGTCTGCACACATGAATGGATCTAACGGAGCTGGAAGGTCTGTTTTTGGCTAGACTCAGGGGCTGCCTTTAGTCCTTCACGTCGAGCCTCGAACACTGAGCAGTTGCAGGGCACCAAAGTGTAACCAAAACTGTCACGAGCATGAGATTTAAAAATTGCACGTTGTCGCATTCGTGCGAGTGTGATATCAGGTGCTCTATGCACAGCGGTATACTTCAAAAACAAGGACATAATGGCGAGAACTTGCCACAGTCCTATTGGTCTGCATCTGACCATTCACAACACCACAGAAATGCAAATCAGCCACCTGGTGAAGTGTGAAAACCTAAATATAGATAGATCAAATAGATGTGAAAGAACAATAAAGATAAATTACAGCTGCGTTACAGTCAGCGCAAATATCAGTTTACATGTTAGATAAAGATTAACTGTTAAACAACCGTTGTACATTAAACCAAGTTTATACATTAGCCTACATTAAATCTTGGCAAGGTTTTAGTGTGAAAAAAATGAATGTTTCTGATAATAAGGAACTAAAGACATTTTTATACACTATTTTTCTATAAATGATAGTTGCGTTAGTTTTTTAGTATTGCTTTTACAAGAATTTTATATGAATTCTTCTGTATTTAATTATTTTGTTAATATTTATATATTCTTTTTTATATTCTTTCTTTATCTTATTCTTACTAAGTTGCTATTTAATTGGAATCTTGGCATTTTATGTACAAAACCTGCACTAAAACTAGGCATTATTATATTAAAAAGCAGCTCAAAATATATTTTATACTACACTCTATAGTTTTATATTTTTTATTTATGTTTATATCTAGAATTCCTATCATCAAAAAGACAAGAACTCACATGAAGGCTGTAAATTCATCCATTCATTAATAAAAAAAAACCCAAAAGTGTAAAAGTAAATCACCAGACCTCAGTCCCATAGCAAACTAGTGGGATCACTTTAAAACAGCAGATCTGACATTAGTTACACTCAGCCATCGAGACGAGGTAAGAAAGCACTGCTATTTGTAGTCTGGGGACAAAAATATACAGTACAGCCTGAAATGTATCTAAACTGACACCCGAAGTTTAATCTGTATAAATAAACCAGCCATGAACACAACGCTTGTGACTAATACATAATCCTAATTATGGTAATAATACGCATTAAGGGGAAGATGACGCACCAAGGCAGCATATCATTTTCTGCCTTTCCCCATAGGTTAATTATCAAATATAGTAATATAACCTATTAAGACTAGACATTAGTTATTATTATTATGACTATGTGTCATAGCTGAAAATGGTGTTTGGTGGAAACAAAAGCACAAATAAAAGCCATCACGCTTGTGTGCTCGACTAAATCACAGTTATTACACCACAGGCTCTTCCTTTTCTTTCAAAATATTATATCCTTCTTTGATGTTTAGTGGTTGTGAATGCCTACAAATTGTAAATTTGTAAATTTAAAAAAATAAATTTAATATTGCAAGTTAAGCATTTTTACACCCATAGTCCAATTCAGATGATGAGTTTGTACATATGGAGCGTTTCCCCTTAGGTTCAGTTTCAAAACCTGTTACTACAAACAGCACGAGACGTTCCTGGTGTTTTTGCAAGAATGTAAAGACAATACTGTCTTTGGGACTAGTGCATACACCAATCAGGCATAACATTATGACCACCTCCTTTTCTCTACACTCATTGTCCATTTTCTCAGTTCCACAGGTCCGACGGTCAGGACTCCCACAGGACAAGAACAGATCGGGTACTATTTGGGTGGTGGATCAGTGACACTTATGTGGTGGTCTATGGATGGTGGTGGATCAGACACAGCAGTGCTTCTGGAGTTTTTAAACAATGTGTTTAAAATGTGTACACTTACTGTGTACTCTATGAGACACATCCACCATATTGCTCCACCCTGTAGACGTAAAGTCAGAGACAGTAGCTCATCTGTTGCTGCACAGTTTGTGTTAGTCATCATCTAATCCTTCACCAGTGCTGAGAAACAGATGGACTACAGTCTGTAATTGAGGAACTACAAAGTGCAGCTATAGGGTAAGTGGAACTGAGAAAATGACTAATGATTGAAGAGAAAAGGAGGTGGTCATAATGTTACGCCTGATCAGTGTATATGAGTGAATAAGAGAAACAAAGCTATGCATGGAGCAACGGCAGAGATGGCATTTGCTCATAACTGTGGTAATTATCTTTTACAGGCAAAACTTTGAGGAAACGTTTTGAAAATGCTTCACACGGTTTGTGAAGAAGGCATACCTAATATTAAGCATGAACAAGAACTTGCTATCTGTCAACTTGTTAAGCGAAGCACACCTGGCTCCTGGGATCCGAGTATGCCACCTGGATACCCAGATCTGACCTGGATCGAGGCCGGCTCATGTTCCCACCACAAACGAGTTACTCCAGAGTTCATTACCAGGTGGCGCGTGTCTGTGTGTGCGTGTGTGTTGGTTGGACGGAGGTCTCACCTTTTCACTCATCTTCTGACTGACGCTCAATAACATCAGCATGTTGTCACAATCGGTAATTCCCATGGCATACAGATCACTCAACACATTTGCACAGGCTATACGACCCTGTAAAAGAAGAATAATAAACGCATTATTAGCACCAACAAGACATAGAAGAGACGAAGCAGGACGCATGACCCGTCAACAAATAAGTCACCAGTACAATGTTAATAGGTGATGGAAGAGAAATGTGCAGGTGCACAAACATGGCAAAGGCAGCAGTTTAACACAATCCTTACCATCATATAAGGATCTTCAACTAACGGATAGAAGAAATCTGTCGTCTGGATCAGGGACAAACCTCCATGCCTCAGAGGAATGACACACGAATCCATCCCAATGCCTACAACAAAGACATGATTTTATTGATTATTGTCTTATGTAAAGTCACTACTACCCTCACGACCACGGGCTCTTTTCTACCAGCTGCAATTTACAGCAAGTTGATTTGCTGGGGTGAAGCAGGTTAGTCCAGCGGAGTGTAATCTTATGTACCAAAATGAAGGTTCTCTTCCAGCACACACTGGACTGAGAGTCCTGCATTTCATGAAGCCCTGAGACTTCACCAAGTCAACATGAACTCTGTTCAACAGGCTTTAGATGAGTTATGGAAATATCCAATAAGAATATAAAAGAATCTAAACAACAGACAAGGCTAATGTAAATCTAAGACAAATTGTAACGTAATAAAAATAGAGAATATAAATAGTTACATATAATAATAATATAATATAATAGAATATCATAGTTATATCTCTATAACTATTTAAAGCTGTTGTTATGAACAGGAGAGATCATTTTTCATCACACACTGTGACTGAAGCCATGACAGAGTGCGGTTTAGCCTTGTTTGGTAGTTTAGTAAACAGTAAATAAGTGTTTATGTGTTTTTTGTTCTAGTAAATAAACTAGCAGTCTAGTGCAATCAACGGATTCATGAATAGCTTTTGTTGAGGAGCTTCACTAACAGTTGTACCACCGCTACACTTATCTGGTTAGCCAGTCGCACCTTCACCAGCGCGGTGTCCAGCCGGACTTACCTAACCGGGGCCCATGTGCGAGCTGAGCTAGCTGACCGAACTCCGAGGCCTCGTCCCCGGCTCCTGTCCCCGCTCCGTCCTGTCCCGGCTGAGCCTCGGGCTCCAGTCCCTGCAGGAGTTTGAGCAGCGTCTCCTGCGGGACTTTGCACCCTCATCCTTTCATATCGGAAAAGGCCGTGAGCCGAAAAGTGCGGTCCAGGCCATGGGTTTCCGGAGCGTGGTAGCCGGGCGGGTAAAAGGACGAGTATCCTGCCGAATCGGCCGTCGGTGGGGAACCGGACATGGCTAGCTCTGGCCAGTTACTCGCCTCTCATTCAGACAGCGAGATAACGTAAGAACGCAGGCTTGCAAATGCCGTTTCCTACAAGGAAGTGAATATGGATGGTGTAAAAACGGTTGCAGCATATTGGCTGTTGTGTACAAGGTTGGATCCCAAATGACTTCCTAGTTGGAACTTAGTGTACTATAAAGGGCGTAGAAACCATTATGTTATGCCCTAAGTAGGGTACTTATATAGGAAGTAAGAAGGCATTTGGGATTGATCCAGATACCGATTTCGGTCGATACCATTTCAAGCCTGAGGCAGGTAGTAAATACGAGATTTTAAACAAATAATTCATCTTAACTCACAAATTATCAATTTATTGTAACTGAAGTACATTAGAGAAATACACTTGACACAATAACCTCAGACTAAGCATAACATAATTGGTAAGGTTTGATCCTACCCACAGCGCTCCTCTTTTTTTCAAAATGGTATGGTCCATCTAATTTAAAACATAAAAATGTATTACTTTATACACTACAAGGTACAGCAGTACAGCTCGCTTTAAATCTTGTGGTCGTGTGCTGGCAAAAAAATCTGACACCATTAGAAAATGTTTCTTTTTATTCAATGAATTTCATTGACAAGCAGACATTCCATAAGCCAGAATGTGTCCTCAGAACAAGTACACATCTAATAACAGACCATTATTCAGGCTTCTCCCTACTGCTTCATAAAAAAAATCTCCTGGATGGAACAAATTATTGACAAAACTTAGACATGGACACTGGATGGTACAAGAAATACTTCAAACTTGGTTATGAAGTATGCTGACATGACGGAGTTGCTATTCACAATTTAGCACTTGAGGTATTTATGCCTGAATGGAACTTTTAGTGCTGTAAGCCAAATAGTACAGAACAATGCCGATGAGAGCTGCCAAGACCTCAGAGGACACCCAGGGCCCGCTCCATACACCCTGAAATAAAGACAACGCAGAGTTCGAATTAAAAGATGTCTTGTAAATGTCAAAAACAAATATGCTTGTACTTTATTTGAAGGCACAAAGAACTCACCCGGTGCTCTACATTGACAGAAAACAGCGGCTTGATGGCTTCTACATCTTCGTTATTTCTCTGGGCCTGAAATAATAATAATAATAATAAATGTTTGACCTCAGTGATATTTATGAAACAGAAACACTTTCATGTACGAGAAGTTGCCACACCTTACGCAGGGCGCTGTAAGCCTCCTCATCGAAGAACTTCACTTGATATGTGCCTGAGCTGGCTTGTTTGTGGGGAAGACTCCAGGAAACCTGCAAGCAAGAAAGCGATCAGGCGAAACAACAACTGTATGGTGAAAACGGTCATGCTTAAATGGGTTTAATGTGAACATAAATATGGCGTGATGTACCTGATACTTTCCAACATCCTGACCTCTGGTCACAGGAAACTGTTTGCCATTAACATCTGCATAAAGAGCAACACTCTAGAAGAGAGAGAGAGAAACAGAGACAGACAGAATATTGTATTTAATGTCTGATATTTTCTGGACCCCACTGGGCATAATGTCTGTAGATGTGTTGCACTTGGCAATAAAACATACAAGTAGGTTTATTAACCAGGAAGATATGTAAACATGATAAAAGAAAACTGATTAAATCGTCACCCAAGCAAGTCACAGTAGGGCAAAGGTTCATGAACATGGGTGGAAGTCAGCCAAATATCGAACTCGCCTAACCGTTCGAGATCTGATCTTGGTGTGGGGAGAAAAAGGCTAATCTTACCTAATGCAGCTTAAAGCTAAGAAGAAACAAAAAAAAAACATCAGCTGGAAATCTGACCGACTAAACCTTCTAGTTATGGCCCTGACATGATCTCAGGTACAGCCAAAAACTCCGCAACGTCTAAAACTGGCACAAGGTTCTAGCACTGTTTAAGAAAGTTAGAAGAATGAAATCTAATCTTGTATATATAAAAAAAATGGACAAATGTTTTTGTTTAGGAGTGAAAGCCAAATTCAGACAGTGTGCACCACCACAGCCACCGCCACCCCCAACCCAGGCAAAAGTAAAGCGTCCTGGTTGTCTGGTTGTTCTTTACGCTGTAATGCTTTTTACCTGGGCGGCGCAGTGGATAGCGCTGTCACCTCACAGCGAGAAGGACCCGGGTTCGATCCCCGGGTGGGGCGACCTGGGAAATCTCTGTGTGGAGTTTGCATGTTCTCCCCGTGTTCGCGTGGGTTTCCTCCGGGTA
>JANCOA010000020.1:7721716-7732315 GCA_024363135.1 Leptodoras oyakawai | reverse complement strand
TGAATAATATTATTACATACTATTTAATCGGTGCAATAAAACTAATAAAAAGTATCCTGCTAAGAGAGATGTATAAAAGAATAAAATCATACAACACAGACTTAATGATTGTAATGATCTTATAATGATTCAGTATAGTAAATAAATCTTATATGATCTCTAGAAATCATGACATCTTTAAAATCCCTCTTCATATGCAAAGGCCACCTCTCAGAGACTATACTGTATGTGCACATGTGAATTCTTCATTGTTTCTAGTGTAGCAGCAACGGTAATAGACACCTCTTCAGTCACCCGATGACTTCCTTGCATAGAACTAAACTAAAAAGCAAGCTGGACAGACTGGCAGAAGCAAAAAAAAAACAAAAAACGCCTAGGATAGAGATAGATAGATCTGGGTTTTCCAAGTAATCTGCTCTCCAGCTCTTACTGCTTCATTCTGTAATCCTCTGGTAGTCCTAGAGGATAAGAAACAGAGGCAGGCCTGGTCAGTGGTCAGCCATATGTGTGCAATTCATGCAGTGTGTATCATGTCTAAGGCAAGATACTGCATTACACAAACATGTAAGAGGTTCAGAGCTATATCTGAGAGCATATCCCAAGATAATGGATAGGCGTTATCCAACATTTTGCCATTTCATGTCTTCCCGAACATCTGTGTTCTTTCACTGGGACTGGGACCTCTCAAAGATGATCCCAGAAACTCATCTCTCTCTCAATGTATTTCCTATTTCTTGATGGGAAGCCATCTTGATCTTGATTTTGTCTTCCCTCCTGGTCTATCCCAATGCTTCACTTTCTGCCGAATAGAATAGAATAGAATATCTTTTGTCGTTGCAGAAAAACAATGAAACTGGGTTTGCAAATACCTTGCTAGATGCTATATAAGAAATAATAAATAAAGAATACAATGAAAAAGAGAATATATCCTATGTATGTAACTGTAGCAACACAGTAACATTATAAACAGTATAATCCATATAAACAGTGTTTGGCAGTAATAGTGCAATAGTTTATATGTACAAAACCACAACAGACCCAATACAGTACAGGAATCTACACACAAAATATTAGTAGATGTATTTTTCCATGAGAATGGAAGTTTGTAACTATAGCAGCTGTCATTGTGTTGTAATACAGCTCTTAATACAGCTGGGACAGTTGTCCAGATGAAAGATTCAGAGTGCATGGTGCAAACATATTAAGTTCTGTAAACAGTGTATGATTATAGATATTAAACCCAAGCTGCAGAAGTCCAGACAGTAAGTGAACCTTCCTGTAGCTTGTTGGTGGCATAGTGCAGTGTGTATATGTGCAAATCAGTTGTGGAGGCAGATGTAGGGGGAAGTTCAGACAGTTTATGGGGGGATTCTTGGTGAACTGATACAAAGCAGTTATGGCTCCAGTGAAAAAGCTATTTTTTGGGGGTGAGGGTGTAGATGCCCTTATACTGCTAAGGTCCCAAATAGATATCCTAATGATTGCACTTACTATTTAAAACTATTTAACTATTTATCTATTTAAGTTTCACCCATATGTCAGTGGATACTCTATACTGAGTACTGAAAATGTTCTTCTGTAAGCATAAAGAACCTGATGCTCCTGCTGAAGATCCTTTCAATCTACTCCATTGTGCTGTTTCACTTTACAGTGTTCACATGTGAAGGAAAGAGTAATGATTTATAAACCCACTCTTCAGTGTCCCCCAGAAGAAGAAGGGTTCCCTTAAGTCTGCTTTTACCTCATGTCATCTCAGAAAGTTTTTTTTTGTCACTCTCAGCTCTGGTTTCCTCATTAGAGATCATAATCTATATCCAGATTTCTGTAAAGCTCCTTTGTGATCATTTCCCTTGTTAAAAAGTGATATATAATTAAATTTGATTTGATCTCTTTTTAATCTTAGTCATGCATTCATTTTGCATCTTAAAACAGAATTTGCATAACGTTCCCCAGCGTTTCTGAAGTCTACGTGCTAGTCCATTCCCTCTAGCGTTTAGTGACTCTCCAGAAGCACTGCTCCATTATTCATCACAGAGTGCTTATGGCAGGCTTAGAGCTAATGCATATGACTGGCTTTCTAAACAGGCAAAGCTGAACACACATTCAGTGTCAAACCTTTTATATGAATCATCAATGACCAATGCATGCAAATATCAGGCAAGCTAGTATGCCATATGTGTGCCTGTAAATAGCCATTTGGACTCAGGCGCATGTTTGCTATACACACAACAGATGGCATGTGCAGATCCAGACACACTGAAGTGAATAATGCACAGATCAGTGAGGCAGAAGTGCACAAAGATATATCAGCATGATAACGCCCACTAAAACTAGTACATGTGGAACTAAGGAGTGACCTTGCGTGCATGCAGTGACTCATGTACATGTAGACATGCATGTATGTGAGTTGGGTACATACATCAGACAGGATGATCAAAGGATTTATCACCTTGACTTGTTCACAGTTCTGACAGTTGTATTGCTATTTAGGTCGTGATCGGAAAAGACACATGCAGTGCTGCAGAAATGCTGCAGTTACTTTATGGCTCAGTTTCCTCAAGGGAAACTCCACCTGCCAGACCGATGGCAGACTTCAACGCTCAAACAGCGTGCTCCGGTCTGACTGACTGGGATGTTGTTTTTTTAAATCTCCTGCATGGTGGAGCGACCCAGTTTGGAATCATTGCCTCTGAGACATTAATGTTTCCTTTTGAAGATGTTCACAGCATGACATCTTCATTACAAAGTGAATGAGAGAAGAAGAGAGCAGGAGTAATGGTGGGTGAAGACTGGAGAGGATCAATAAACATGCAAGGAATATATAGTATAGTATGTATGTGCGTTTATGGTGTATGAATACAGTGAGTCTTGCCATGTTTGCCTCCTTTGATCTTTTAATTAAACATGTACGGATTAAGGTTTAGTGTCAGGCAGAAGATCACAAATGTAGCTTAAAATATATATAGATAGGTGTCTGAGAAAACAGCACAAAAGAGCAGTCAAATGATGTAATATGAATCCTGCCACAATAATGAATGAGCAGAATTGGCATTAGTTTAAACAAAATGACTGCTCAGTAGTTTACATTGAATCCTGGGAGAACTATAGAGGAAACACATTGTATATATGTTATATATGCTTCTAGATGCCCATACAGTGTTTGTAATAACTGATTATACATGCATTATACATATTCTGCACACACTGTAGATTCTCCTGCATGCTGCATCTCTGTGCATGTCTTCATAAAGCAGGGACTGAGGGAAGCAGGATGTGGCTGCTAAAGTGGCAAGAACATTCCTGACTTTTTTTCCACGCATTAGTGGTAGCACACAGTGCGCTAGATTTCACATATTTAATTAGAGAAGGGATTTACTCTGTTGAAAGTTCCCTTGGTGACACAAATAGAAGTGCAAGGAACAGAAGCTAAGTAAGACCTGGAGGTGTTTTATAGTGCCTCTGTCTCTCATATTCTCGTTCTCGGTTGCTTCTTGACATTCCCTTTTGGATGTTTCTGTCTCTGTCCCACAGATTGTACATGTTTAGTCTTGTGTGTGTTTGGCTTTGCCTGCTTGTTCCCACACTGTGTAGGCACACAGGTCATAAACTGGAAGGACACAGAGGACAGCTGCCTGATGTTCAGGCCAAGTCCTGGAGAAGTTGGTCATGCTACTAGGACGAGCAGTGCAGCCATAAAAGTCGCAACATTATTTCAGAAGTATTCAAGTGTAAGTGTCATCTCACAGGCTGCAGAGTTATTACACGGTTCTCGATCGATGATGGAGAGTAAGGACCGGAAAAAAATTCAGCATTTTAGGATGTTCATTTTTAAAGTACATATAGAGAGACAAGAATCAAGTGTGGCTAATGTACTCATTTTACACCCGCTCCATCTCTCACATGCACACAGGCAGCCACACACTCATTTACTCATTCTGCCCCTCTTATCTAAGAAAACACCTGCTGTCAGATTGGACCCCGTATCATTACCAGTTATGATAACCACAAAAAGGATGTGTGTCAGTGAACCAAAGGTCCATGCAGCCTTGAAGTCTGGAGAGACAAAGCCAAAGAAGATATAAAAAGAAAAAAAGCAAAGTAGGGCAACAAGACAGAATTGAGCAGAATAACAATGCAAGTAATTACCAGAGAGAAACCCTAGCAGTAAACAGAGGGGGGAAAAACAGCCTAGTTCAGCAATTGCCTGTAAACAATGTGGGCCAAAAATATATTTTTTATTTTCTACTCAAACTTTTACAAGAAAAGCTGGCTAGGCTGAAAACCAACTTCATGAGAACTCCCATATAAATGACAGGAATAGACAAGATGGGATGTTTAATAAAGCTCCACAGCTACTGGGTCTCAGCTGGGGTAATACTGCTCAAAAAGAGATGTGTTGCTGTAAATGCTCTGCTCACGTTCTGTGTAAATGTAACAGACGTATGAGCTGAGATGGATGTTATGCTCTCTGAGAACAGATAGAGAGACATTTGATTGCTAATTGTTAACTGAGTACATCAGAACCAAGCTGACACCATTTCTTATTGTTATCCGTCAGGAGTATTCAGGGTAGTTTTGTCTGGATTTCAACTGCTGGAATTTTCTAAATATCGACACCTTTCCAGCTCTAAATTGTCTGACATGATCTGGATCGGTGCTCTTGTATAAGGCTAAAGGATCTGTGCACTCGTTTACCCTCCACGCTCATTTTTATCGCCCCTTTTGCCCATCCACTTCCATTGATTTTCATTTCAGTTTCTAATTTTTTGTCATCTGTACTTCTGCTTGAATAACATGTTGCATACACACTATGACCATTCTGATCAAATGTATTTACACTCAAAGCTACTGTATGCTTACACACACACAATCCTGTGTTTGATCAAAAGTATTGGCACCCCCAAATTACGGACTCACACAGACACACACACTAATGCGAATAGTGCTGATGCTAAAGTCACTGCTTTGCTGCAATCACACTCACAATTTCTTCAGGAAATGCACCTCTCTAGTTTATTTTCTTATTTATCCATTTTTATAAAATTCTTCATGGATAGGATGTGTGTGTGTGTGTGTGTGGGGGGGTGTTCCTCAGACTAAGGGTTGCCAGGTCTGAGCAATATTTCAAAAACCACACCCCAAAAAGATTTTGCCCCAAGAGTTTGGAAAGTAGAGAGAAATGTTTCTCTTTTTTTCTCATTGTCATTGTGTGGGAAAGAAGTTTAGTTTAATTTGCAATATTTGCATTATGCTTTTTTTTTTGTCATTGCCTCATACAGACATTTTCCACTCCGTTAAACCTCATCATGATACATCTTACTGTACAACAGACTCATTGTTTGCAGTTATGCATTCCCTTTATTTACCACACCATATGTTTGCTGAAGTTAATTAGAATTCATTCATATTATTTGCTATACAGGACATCAGGGTGACTGTTGACTATTTTTAAACTAACCAAGAAAGCGACACCTGAAGACTTCCAAAATTAGATCAGTTTAGATCACAAAAAATTGTGACTCTTGCCCAAACCTAACTTTGAGAACCACTGGGTTCTCATAAAAACAGATTTTCTCAACTCACATATATTTGTCTAGAGGGCTAAACAATAATATACTGAGTAACTGTATTAAGTAACTGCACTTCATTAATATACTTAAGTACTGTTTTGGTGTATTTATACTTTATCATTCATGATCTAAGCCGCTTATCCTATTGCTGGGTTGCAGGGGGTGCTGGAGCCAATCACTGGGCAGAATGCAGGGGAACACCATGGACAGATACAAAGACAGACATATTCACACACACACACCTAGAAGCAATTTAGTATCCCCTGGTTCACCAAACTATATGTCTTTGGACTGCTGGAGGAAACCAGAGATCATCAAGGAAGCAAACTCAGACACATGGAGAGCATGCAAACTCTGCACTTGAACCCAGGCCCTTGTTTTTGTGAGGCTACAGCATTACTAACTTATGTAAAGTCAATAATTGTAATATTACTTATTTACATTTCCCCTCTGTATACTTTTACTGTATTTAGATCTTAAAATGTGTCTCTTCTCTCCTGCAGCCAGAGACTACATTATACATTAAACAAATGGACTCTGTCTTAACATTCTTTCATTTAAGTTTAGCAAGCAATCAAGTTAATCAACGTAGAAGAACAACTATGCCGAACTTCTCTCATGCTACACGACGTAGTTAAGTCTATACACTAAAGCTACCCATGTGTGTGCGAACATAGATAAGCCACTGGACAACAGTGCTAAACCTGAGGCCCTAGCTTGTTTAAATGTTTCAATATGCTGTACACAAAGACTTGTATAAAATGAGGTATTTCCGTTGCCTCCCGAAGATTTACAGAGCAAGATTTAAGATTTAAGATTAAGATTTTTGATGCATTACCCATACTTTCACTCAAGGATAATGTCTCAGTACTTTGTATACCTCTGTTTGCTTCACACTTTGTCTCTAACTTTTGTTTCTATAAGAGATTCAATTTGCAGTGTACTATTTGTATGCACTGTGTATACTGGAGACTGCAGCTTTAGATTTTTACAGATTCATCAATTTAGTCAGTATGTTCAAATGCATGAGGTTGTCCTTAGATTGAACAGCAATATTTTGAGGTTAAAGTCCAGAAAAACAAACCTGTCACCCCATTGCTCAACTGCTAAACCTCAGATGACATTAAGGCTTAACCAGGCAAACACAAAAATTCTCAAAATGTCCTGTGGAACTTCCTAAACCAAGAACTGTGGGATATTTTCAGCATGAATCGTTTCTCAAAGCAAAAAAATAAAAGGAAAAAAGAAAACTGGCTTCGCTGTGAACACCTCCTCTACCTTTTGTGCTTGGTTCATATGTGCGTGTGTGTTTTATGTGTGAGGGAGTCGACAAACGTTTGGTGCTCATACCATGACTCACACACTCACTGTATCTAGTGTTACAACACAACCCATCAGAGGCCTGTTACACATAGCTGCTTTTTTTCATCCAAACACCAGTTCTGGTCTGGAAAATTCCAAACGTGGAGGTATGAAGTAGATGACTAAGGGCGGAATCTAATGAATGTGATAATCTTAGATTGTGCCAGGTTTAGAGCAGTGTGGAAGTTGGGATCATGGAGGCTTGCAGATGATCTTCTATTTTTGTAAGATATGATGCATAACTTATAAGACATGATGAATAACCACTCATAATGTGCTCTTTGTAAATAGATCAGTTATGATAGTCTTGCACATTTAACCTGGTACAAACCAGTTACAGTGTATTATGTGTCAGTGTTCCAAAACACTGTTACAAAACACTCAACCCACATACAAGTGCAGCACGGTGGTTCGATGGGTAGCACTGGTGCCTCACAGCAAGAAGGTTCTGGGTTCAATTCCAGATGGGGTGGTCTGGGTCCTTCCTGTGTGGGGTCTGTATGTCCTCCTGGGTACTCCAGTTTCCTCCCACAGCCCAAGGACATGTAAGTTAGGTGAACTGGAGATGTGTGTTTCGATGTAACCTCGTTCCTGTCACGAATAGCCACAGATGCTGATATGACGTTAAATAAAAACCAATAAACAAAACCTAGATGCACACAAGCCTTCTTCTCCTGTGCATTTAATCAGATTATCACTATATACCCTGACAGTTGTATGAGTGCGTCAGGCTGTGACTTATAAATAACAAATAATAATAGAGTTTTACAAGCGCAAAATGGCGACACGGTGGCTCGGTGGGTAGCACCGTCGCCTCACAGCAAGAAGGTCCCGGGTTCGATCCCTGGATGGGGCGGTCTGGGTCCTTTCTGTGTGGAGTCTCTGTGGATGTTCTCCCCGTGTCCGAGTGGGTTTACTCCAGGTACTCCGGTTTCCTCCCACAGTCCAAAGACATGCACGTTAGGTTGATCTCTAAAAGTGTCCCTAGTGTGTGTGTGTGAGTGTGTGCCCTTCGATGGATTGGCACCCTGTCTAGGGTTGTTCCTGCCTTGCACCCTATGCTGCCGGCTAGTCACCGGCTTCCCCGTGACCCTGAAAAGAAATAAGCGGTTAAGAAAATGAATGAATGAATGAAGCGCAAAATGTGTGCTAGCAACGCAGCTTTATATTTCTTGTGTTATAATAATTCAGTGATGTACTGCATTGTATGTAAAGGTCATAGATACATTAGATCTGTACATTAAATGTTTCCCCAGCTCCAACAGTAACATGATAATGAGCCATACCTTTGCTTTACTGTTGACCCTGACTCACACTTGACTAATCACATACACATCATTCATTGTGAAGAGAAACCACCTAACAAACCTTTTTTTTAGAAGGAAAGCTAACTGGATTAGTATTATCATGTAAAAGAGATTGTGTTGTGTTTTAACTGATTTAATTGACCTCATTAACTGACTTATGTACATTTGTTTATACACTGCTTCAATATAATACATTGTAGTTATTCGTAGCTAATCAATCTACTTTTGTGCACTTTTCAACAGATTATTTATTTCTTTACTAAAACTATATTTACTATTGAATTCACAATAAATGCTAATGATTAGGCATACATGCTATGATTATCATTCAGTTGATGATAAAATGTAAAAAAAAAAAATCTTGAATATTGAATAATCACATACAAATTTGGACACTGCTTAAAGTTAGAGTCAGGTATTTTGTCAGAAGTCCTTAAAGCTAGTTAGTACTGAAACTCAACGTTCAAGCAAATATTGAACATCTCTCATCCAACAATGATGTAAAGCCCCAGGCTGGATGAAAGAAGACCCTAGAAGAAATAGTGTATCATGCATAGCATGATATTAGCTACCTCACCACCACTTTATTATACTGAGTTCACTAACAATAACTCATTAAACATTAGTGTTTCAGTAAATTCTGATTAACATTAACTGGAACAATAACTCAATTCTCTCACTTCTTGTAATTATAACATCCTTTTTAATGAAATACCATACTGTGCAAAAGTTTTAGGCACCTTGCTGTTTTTAGGTACAACTTTTATTATTGATGTTTTTTTTAAGTAAATGTGACAGACAAAGTCTCCTGAAGAGCTGTGTGGCAGATTCTCCAAGATGTTTAGTAAACCTTAAAAACCTATTTCCTTATAAAACTGCACACCCGGGAAAACTGAGAACTAAGAAAAAAAGGCACACCGAAATATTGATTTCCATTCATTTAGTACTGTTTACTGCACTTTAGAGTGTTCTCTAAAGTTTTATTTAGAAGCATTTTCATTCTAGCTTTACAGTGAGTCTAGCTTTACATGTGCCTAAGACTTCTGCATCGTACTGTACAGTAATAAGCTGGTAAGGTTTAGAGCGTCTTAGAGAATCTGCCACAGCTCTTCTAGAGACTTTGAATGTCACGTTTACTTCTTTTTTTGCCTGCAAAAGCCAGCAGCCTTCATTATGGTTTTTTTTTTTATCTAAAAAGTGCTCAGTTACGTAATGTGTTGCTTTCCTTACTGACATACAAACATTTTTGTGTAACATTTTATTTTTTGTTGGAAGATCCCACCAGTAACAAAAGTTGTACCTAAAAACAACAGGGTGCCTAAGACTTTTGCACAGTACTGTACATATCATTAATCTCATCAAAAAACCTTTAGAAAACAGAAACATAGTGCAGATTCTCTTTTCTTTCTCAGTTTGGGGATTGATGTTCAAGCTGGGGCAGTAGTCGGGAAACATGCTTGACAGGCAGGTATAGATAGATAGCGCTTTATAGTGATTGGGTCATTTGTGATTGTACAGAGCCTAGCTCAGCTCCCGAGACCGGGTTCCTTTAAGCGTGTATCTTATTGGCAGCTGCCAGAATATTAAGTCAACTTGGCTGAAGTATGCAGAATTTGCTGTAAACATAAAGGAATGTATTTGTGTTATGGTGGGGAAATGTTTTAAACACATCTCAGCTTGAACCCTCAGATCAACATCATAGTCTCTTCCAGCTCTTCCTACCTATCTCTTCTTTTAGGCCAAACACACATATTCCAGGATGACTAAACTCATTGTGATGCAGAGACTGACTCCTACTCCTTAATCCCACTCCTACTATCACTCCTCTCTGACACATCACTCGCTCGCTCCCCTGCCGCATCGACTCTTCCTGCTGAAGGCAGGATGTAACTCACAGGCAGCCTTGACTACGGTCTCTCTCTGTCAAACACGGCAGCTTCACTGAATCACAGAAGAGCACAGTATTCATTTACTTACCTTACAGCAGCAGGCATAAAGACCAGAGGTGGTATGGAATATGCAAAAACTGTAAATGCCAAAGGTTTGGACACACCTTCTCATTCAATGCGTTTTCTTTATTTTCATGTCTATTTACATTGTAGATTCTCACTGAAGTCCTCAAAACTAGTTCATGCATAATATAATTCATATTATAAAATAATCATAATATTAATTTTAACAGGGCGGCACGGTGGTGCAGTGGATAGCGCTGTCGCCTCACAGCAAGAAGGACCCCGGTTCGATGCCCCTGTGGGGCGACCTGGGAAATTTCTGTGTGGAGTATGCATGTTCTCCCTGTGTTGGCGTGGGTTTCCTCCGGGTACTCCGGTTTCCTCCCACAGTCCAAAGACATGCAGGTA
>JANCOA010000020.1:7645479-7657155 GCA_024363135.1 Leptodoras oyakawai | reverse complement strand
GGCGACACTGTGGCTCGGTGGGTGGAACCGTCGCCTCACAGCAAGAAGGTCCCGGGTTTGATCCCCGGGTGGGGCGGAGACTCTGGGTCCTTTCGGTGTGGAGTCTGCATGTCCTCCCCGTGTCCACGTGGGTTTACTCCGGTTTCCATCCACAGTCCAAAGACATGCACGTTAGGTTGATTGGCGTCTCTAAAGTGGCCCGTGTGTGTGTGATGTGTGCGAGTGTGTGTGAATGTGTGTGCCCTACGATGGATTGCCGCCCTGTCTAAGGTTGTTCTTGCGCCCTATGTGGCCGGCTAGGCACCAGCTCCCTGAAAAGGAATAAGCAGCCAAGAAGATGAATGAATGAAGGTTAATGGAGAGGTATATGGCTGTTTTTTGATTACATTTTTTTTTTTTTTTTTTGTAACATTTTCCATGTTCTGCCATCCATGTTACCTCCACATGGTGCATACATGCACAGAAAGAAGATTTATCCCAACCAAAGAGAAATGAACTAATTAAGCACTTACATGGTTATTACGTGCTAATATATTCCTAGTTTCCTGTTTTCTGGATGGGGCCAGCCTTTTTTTTTCTGGGCTATTTTTATTCTGGGCTATTATTCAGATTACTAGTGGAATATTAGGGTCCATGTAAACATAACTTCTTTCAGAGAGTTGTCTAACTGTCTATATGAGAATGTGTGGAAGAGACCAACCTGCCCTCCAGAGTGCAGTCCTCTGCTCGTTGTTGGAATTGAAGTCTTTAGCGAAGGTGTGCGACTCGAGTAGGCAGTCAAGCAGTTTGAAGAGGTGCTGAGGAGAGAGATGCCTATACATACCCTGCTCTGACTCAACCTGTGCCTTGCCCTCCTCACTCTCCTCCACACCATCTCTCTGAATGGAGATGACACAAACACCAGGACGTGACATTATAACCTCAGCTCTGTCTTCTGCACAGCTGCACCAACATTAAAATACAGCTACATTCTCTGCAGGTTTGCGAATGTTAAGCCCATGAAAAGAAAAGGACATTAATGGAACTTAATACAGACAGGCCTACCAGAGCAGCAGCCATGTTCTCGGCGTCCTCCTTCTTGCTTGTGGCTGGGTAGAAGACAATGTTGTCTATGGTCTGAATGAGCTCCAGCTGTACCACGCACTTTATGAGGAGTCCTGCAAACAGCCTCTGGTCCGACACCCCTGTGACACACAGCACACTGGTCTTAGAAAAGTACTCCTTCTTTCTGTCCTATCCGGCTTTGTGTCTGTGTTTCATTATGTGAAGTGTTTATGCTGTATCATGTTCACGATTCATTGAGCCAAGTGATGACTGAAGCAGTGACTGAAGGTTGACACGTTTAAGGAGTTCAATTAAATGCAATTTGAACTGATCTAAACATTAACACTGTAATTCATCTGTTGCTGAATCCATTTTGTATTTATCGAGGTGGCTTGTACTGTGACAGCTAGCCATCCGAGTCCGACCTAACGTTTGATATGAACACAACTGTTATTAGTTAGCCTTAACTAAAGGTTTCCCACATTCCTTGGTCCATAAGGGGCTGCAATTTAGCTGTCTTTATTCATTTTGGGAATAATTAGTCATAGTTTTACTGTCATACTTTAAGTAAGCATTACGAGTTATCATATCTGAGTGAAGAATCTGAAATTGACCAGAGTATGTACTTAGATGTGTACTCCCACATTTACCACTCTGCTGAAATAATGTACTGGTAACAGCCAGAATTATTATCCATCCCTAGACCTTCCTAAGAGACATGAAAACTGCAGGCAAGGTCGTGGATCACTGAGTGACGAGAGTGGATTAAATTGTATTGCACACCATGCTAGAGATCGATATCCTGCCTGAAAATATCAGTTTATTGTGTTGCGCTAGAACAGTTGATGATTATATTAAATGGGCTACTCTTGGTTTTAACTGTTCCATTACGCATTCACTAGTGAATCAGAAGCTCCAAGTATATCATTTTAAATTGCATAGAGATACAATTATTTCAGTCTCCTATGACGTCTTCTGCATCACCCCCATGACTCTACACTTTATTTGTCATCTGTCTGAAATTACACTATGATCATACAGGCCTTAAACAACTACACTATTCCGTCACTCCTTTATTACATTCGTTTTCTATTTTTAGATATGGACACTGTAAAATGTTTATTTTATTTCTCTATAACGGTCATGCCGTTCCTCCTTTTTTTAATATTTTACTGGGTGATCACATCAAAGACTCACCTTAGCTAAGGAAACATTTAGCATTTATAGATCATAGTACGTACTTTTTTT
The DNA here is from genome assembly GCA_024363135.1 of Leptodoras oyakawai. Taxonomy (NCBI): domain Eukaryota; kingdom Metazoa; phylum Chordata; class Actinopteri; order Siluriformes; family Doradidae; genus Leptodoras; species Leptodoras oyakawai. The sequence continues at coordinate 7,654,863 of JANCOA010000020.1, read as the reverse complement.
TCAGAGTATAATTTAATGCACAGAGGAGAACAGAGTACATCAACAAAGCTTATAATAGAATTCATGAAACTGAGATAACGGAATAACATCCACATTTACTCGGTTACTGACAGTTTAAAGCAAACTGGAAAAATGCAGATGATTCGGTGACATTCAGAAAGAACAGGAAGTTTGCTCTAAATGATGTAGGTGAGATGATGATGAGTGGGCTGCTTACGTGCATGGGGCTTTCCCCTCCAGGCCTCATCGCTTGCAGTCGACATCTGACTCTGTCCTCTCTCTGACAGTGTCCTCTCAAAGCTGCTCTGAGACTGAGAGTCCATTTCTACATCCTAGAAAATAACAAATAAAGCTTGCCTTGGATTCCACTTCACAAATATAGTTTACTGGCATATAAACATTAGAGTGCCATTTGGCTGGTGATTATATCTGTGTATCACTTTTCGTTTGTGTGTGTGTGTGTGTGTGTGTGTGTATATCTGTGCGCCAGTGTGATATTTGCTTATGTTAGTCATCTCACCATGTGTTTCCCTTCTCCCACCTCTTCTTCCTGCCCAGCTGGTCTCCATGTCAACAAGCTATTAAGAGGATAATAATGGCATCAGGTCAGGTGTATTTAATTAAAAGCATTTCATACAATCACAGTTGCCTTGAAACAAACAGGCTTCACTATCCTGTTTTTAGCATTTCACATCATCAAGAGGGTTAGAAACAAATATTAATATCATTAATCAATAATAAATACAGGGGTGGACAAACCACAAATTCATTAGCACACTGGGCAGACTCCAGTGTACTGTTTTAGTTGCCCAGTATGTAGGTAGGTAGGTAGACACAAAGGTAAGACTTATATCTTAAGTTTGACATTTTAACCTAGTTAATCCAGAATTTTCTTTATGGATTTCTTTGAAAGAGTTCATTCATATTGCTGTGTTAATAGTAGTTTTTTCTGATATCACCATTGGCAGGGCATTCTGAGAAGATATGTTTTATAGTTAAGAATGAATCGCAGTTTTCTCCAAAGAAGTAGGTGTAAGTGTGTCAAATCTGAACGTCCTGGGCAGCATTTCCTTATTGACGTTTGATCCCGTCATCTTAAAGGGTATGGGTCAGGGTTCCCGTCAAGCCGCGGACCGCCTTCATGTAGTTTACTCTCAGAGTTTCCATTCGATTCCATTCCTTTTGTTATATATATATTTTTACAAAAGGTTCTGACTTTGTAGAAGGCATCTGTGGGTGGAACACAGCACCAGGTGAACTTTTTTTTGGCCAGTTTGTCTGCTTTTTCATTGCCTGTAATGCTGCAGTGGCTGGGGAGCCAGCAATAAGTGAGATAGATTTCTTCTTCTTTTAGAACTTTCTCTGCTGCTAGAACATCTAAAATGATAGGGTGATCTGTTTGGAGGAATACCAAAGCTTACACGCAGGATTTGGAATCAGAACATATAAGGAAAAACTTGAGTGTGAGGGCTTATCTGGGCTTCTGCTGTTAAGGAAGAGCTCTGCAAGTAGTGCAATCAAAACGTGGCAATGTAGTAACAGTGCAGTGCCTAGTAACAAGTTTATTGTGTTCTCATCCTCGACAGAAAGCAAAGCAAAATTGTTAAGCCCAACATTTCAGCTTAAATGATTTTCTTGTGGTTCATCATATTGGTTATTGTGTTCATCACTAAGCGAAGAAGCTCTGAAAGCAGAAAGTAGTGTGTATACGTGACATACGCATGAGGGCTGGTAGACTGGAAGATCTCCAGCATGCAAGTACAGGTGATATCCCAAACTTCCGCACTGAACTTCTCTCCGTTCTGGATCACCAGGTTTTCCAAACAGTTGGTTCCCGACCGTGCCAGCTGCTCATTATCTAAGAACACAGACGAAAGACTACGTAAAAGCTCTACAAAGTACAGAAACGGTTGGAAGTATAAAACTGGAACTGTTCTTATTTTAAGTTTAGCAGCAGTGGTTCCAGTTGTAGGTTTGGCTACAGCAACATTATGGTGCTTTCATTTCATAACTTGAACAAACACAAAACCAATTAACACAAGCGACAGCTTCAGAGATATTTTTACTGCATTCATAACATTAAACATCATTTCCCTGACAGATTTATTCAGTCAAGTGCAAGTTGTTAACCAAACAGATAGACCGCTGATTGAGTAGCCTTTGTGTCATCGGTGTGAGATTTCAAACAGTCTCAAAACATGTTTGGGTCAAGTTGATGTTTTTTAAAACCGTCTAAAAACATCATAAGGGTAAAACTCTTTCCTGACCTTTCCTCTGCATTATATGAGTCAGTACATTCAAAACACTGTTGCAATGACCTCCACTAGGCACTAGTGAGCAATGTACTGTAGGTCTCATGCCATGTGATGCATGAGCTCATGGAGCAATGAGTGCTTTTGGTTGAGTAACTCTCAAAGCTCTACCTTGTCTGATGCACCACTGCAGCTGAGCAAAAACGTCAACCAGCAGCACCTCGCTGAGCGGTTCGAAGAACTGCGTGAAGACGTCACAAATAGCGTAGAGCGCATGGTTACATGTTGTGGTCATCCATTCAGTTTTCTGTGGAAGACAACAGCACAACAGAAATGGTCACACTTCCTGCGTCCACACGTAGTAACCGACATTGGTTACCAACATTGCATTGCACTGTAGATATCAATGTTAAAAGAATGTTCAGGGTTTGTGGTATAGAAGACAAAAAAAACAAACCTGCTGCTAATCTAAAGCCATTGGCAGGATCAGGTGCAGATGATGGTTAAATGTGTGTACTGTTTTTTTATTAAATTATTTAAATGATCTGAAGGTAACATAATTGACTCCAATCAATATTTTGTTTCTAATGTTGAAAACATAATCTCCCTTTCACCTTTCTGGTATACCATTGTGTTATACATATTCGGTTATATACAATACATATCCTGTAGGATCTAAATCCATTTTGTTCACTAAAATGTGATTTACCAATGTGTATGACCACAAACGTTCCATTTCTACATCCTCCTACCTCTAAAAAGAGCAATTATACAAATGTAGAGCAAACAATGATGAATGGAGCAGACAAATTATTAATAAATAGCATGCTTCCAAAACATTTTTGGCATAAACATTTGCCTTTACACAGCTATAATAAGTGAGTGTTTTGTTAATCAAACATGCAGCAGAGATGCAATAGACAGAAATTTGGTTCTACAACCACTAGACCTTTTTTATGACCAATATGCTATACTGGTTCACCTCAGTTTGCTGCTCTGGAAGTTTCATGTTGTCAAAGATCCGGAAGACGATGCGGAAGAGATCGTGCCACCAGTGCTTCTCAAAAGTGTGTCCATAACTCTTCATAATCTCAAACATCACTGTCAGGCCTCTAAAGGCACACACACACACACACACACACACACACAAACAATTTAAACAGCCTGAAATATCAGTAAGAGTATGACAGAAGGAGTTTTGGAACTGGGCCATCCTACCTGGTCCTGATGTCCAGCTTGCAGCGGTTGATGATACAGGAGAGCTCGAAAAGAATGGGGAACCAGCCTCGCACCCACACCCGATCACCAGGAGCAACGTTCATGTCATCACTGGTATATTCTCGTAATACCTGCGCAGAATGACAGGGAGAAAAAGAATAAGGAAGTGATCTTGCCTTTAAAAGATCCATGGCTAACTATAGCAATGTGCGAGTGCTCACCTGTGGTCTGTCAGACACGTATTTGGCACAGTGGCGAATGAGCCGGATGGCTTCCATGCTAGTGTCAGGGAACGCAGCATTGCACACAAACTCAGACAGACACTTCACCGCATCCTGGAAAGAGTCGATGGCTGCTGCAAAGTGCTGCTGAAAGGTTTTCACTAAGACGAGAGGGGAAGGTAGAGAAAATGAGTAGAAAGGCAACAAGAACTTCGAAACCACTTTTAATAAAACGCTGGTTCACGATGTGTACGATGGTTTTTGCTGCCCTCGCAGATAAAGAGTTGCTGACACTCACTGACGATGTGTCCTGTGGTTTGGAAGGCAAGCTCCACTATGGTTTCATCGTGGTCTGATGCTGCCTGGTGGAACACAGAGAAGATGTTCTTCCAGCCTGAGCGGATGTTCGCGGCCTGCGAGTTCACCATTTGAGCAACGCAGCGGATCACCATGTCCCGAATTGTCGGGGACCTTCATGGAGAAAACGGAGAAATCTAAGTAAAACCAGCGCTGGTCAAATTATTACTGATTCCACGGCATTCTGTTTTCTTTAACCTGTTCTTCTTCATTATGTGCTCAAACGGCCTAAGGAAGTCCTTCTGGAAACGGAAGTTGGCCAACTCTCCTTTCTCTAAAAACTTCATGGAAAGCTGTCTGAGAGAGTCCACAGCAAAGATGGCCACATCCTCGTTAGGGTTGCAACCCACCTGGAAGAACAGCACAAGCAGTACAGACACATCGGAAATGAGCTGCTACCGATTCAAAGACTCGAATGATAATTTCAATACAAGCAAAAGACATGGCTGACCTTGTTGAAGTGGTCTCCTATGACCTGCCAAATGCGGGACCACTGCAGTCGGATGCGGTTCATGTTGTAATAGGAGATCTCCACAATCTTCTGCAGGCTGAACATGCGTGGCTGGTGAGCAGAGGCCAGTTCATCCATTGACACTGCACACAGCCAGCGCACAAAGTCCACTGAAAGAGAAAAGTTTACTGTTCAAATCAAACCTGATTGTAACACGGACATGAGTTTAAGGTTTTGGTACTTTTCATGAAGTCGATTAAAGGACACTAGGGCATAATCAAATATGCAATATTAGGTTAAGATCTTATTTAAAGCTTTGTATGCTTGAATGCACTCGAGTTCACTCAGACCAGATAACTATGCACCAAGAATACAAACACAAGAACTACACATGTAGGAAGTGTGCCAGAAATGGTGATGATTCAGACAACTGAAAACATATGCCCATACCAATTGCATTTCCATCAAGCCTGGTGGAGCCGGTGAAAATTCTGGAGGACAAAACGGAACAATTAGTTAAACAGAAAAGGAGGAAAGACGACATATAGTTATTTAGCAGGCTTAGTTCTTTCACCTGTCCACAGCTACCACTACACTCTGAGAGCTGGTTTCCCCGACTGACTCCTGAATGTGAGCCATTTGACGTCGGTCTGGACCCCCAACAAATGTGCCTGTGATAAGTCGAGAATACGGACACAAACAATGAATTTAAATTTTTGGTAGTTTAGTTTTAAACCAAACCAAATAGCAAACAAACCCAACATATCAGATGCATGTTCCTTCAGTGTCATCAAAGGAATTAACAGGCTTCTCCTTCTCCTAAGAATGCCAAACGCATTCTCAGTGTGACTTACCTAAGCCAAGAGGCATGAACTCCTCTCCACTAGTGGGAAAGCCCTTAATGCCACCTCCCTGGTCTCGGACTACACCGGAGATATAACGTGTCTTTACTCCCGTGCCAATCAGCTGAGCCAATTCCAACTGACTGATACACCGCAGAATCTACAGAAGCGAGCAGAAGATATCAGATCAGGTGTGAAACTAAGGCGGACATAATGGCTTATCAGCAAACAAGAACAAAATGGACTGATGAGCTATAGTGGAATGACCACCTCATGCCAGGAGTTGCCCAAGTAGTTCCCATCAGTGTGTGCAACAGTGATGAGGGTCTTAATGGTGTCAATGTTCTTCTGCTTCATCTCTGTAATGCTGGAGCTAGCTGTGAGCAGTGTAAACCTGGCCAAGGCCTGAATATACGCATCACGCTCCAGCTACACACACACACACACACACGCACACAAAAAAAAACAAATAAGGATGAAAGGTCTAGTAGAAATAATAAGTTAGAAATAATCACTGCACTAATTAGTGTGTTGAACGCACCTGCATGCTGAAAATGCAGGCAATCCTAATTGCACAGCGAATTCCCTCCAGACACAGAGACGCCACCTCCTGGTCATCACAGTCCTGCAAGCCCACGCTGAATGCTGCTAACAGGGGCGTCCATGCCAACTGTAACATACAAACATAATTCGTTTTCCACTATGTCTACAGTGAAAGACAGATTTCTTGTCCTTCTGCAAATGCTTTAATGTTAAAGAACCAGAACGTTTTTTTTATTGGACAAAAGTCTAAAATATAAGCTTGACATGTTCTAATGTTAAGTGATACAATAAGTGACACATTTGCAATATGCATAGCTTTTTTTTTTATTTTTCTTTGAAATGCTATTGATCATATTAGCAAAGCCCACTGAAAACCTACTGAGATTAGTGTTATTTTTGATTCTATATAATTATTCCAGCCAATATTACTGGTTTAGAATTGATTTAATCATTTAAAAGAAAAAAAAAATCAGTAACAATTTTTATAACTGCCTGGCCCTAAGAACAGAACTCATCTATCAACTTGCAGTGCAGTTTGTGCTAATAGACTGTTAACGCTATCGTGATCAGACACAAAGATTACATGGGTTTTTATTGTTGTTCCAACCATATACAGTCATAAACAATGTTCCTTCAGGACCTAGAGGTGCTACATAAGACTATGATGGACAACACAGAACTAACTAATTCTACATAAACTGCACACATGCAAATGTGTGCAAGACAAAACAAATGGTGCAGACAGTAAAATTAGCAGCCAGACAGAGAGATGTCTCACGAGCTCGACACCCCAGATGCTGTACGTTTTTAGAAAGGGGAAGGCGAAAGGAGAATGGTCTGGTACCTTAAACATAGGGCGGACATGCTCCAGGTGGGTGGCGCTGAAGAAAGGAGCCTGAGCATGGCTCACAGCTTCCATCAGGGCTTTAGCTGTCTTAGCCATCTGCTCCATTTCCACATTATACAGCAGCCGTCTCTGTTTCTCACTAGCTACACCTAACAGCAAAACAGAGCTTTATTCAGTTAGTGTCCTGCTCAGAAACTGCACTTTAGTGAAGGGTTTTTATAAAATTACATATATTAGTATTAGTAATATTAGTTATATATTCAATACAATATATATATATAAAAAAGAGATTCAGAGGGTGAAAGGAAATTTAAATCCCTCACAAGAAAATAGTACTTACTCTGCTTGTTGGACTTGGGGGTAATGGAGTACTCTTTACTCTCTTTCATGGCGATCTTCTTTCCTGCTATTTCGTCATAAATGGAGGAGAGGTACTCCTCAGGCAGATCCTTACTGTCGTTAATGCCACGGTTCATCTTAATATACTGTTCTTTTGTCATTTTGCTCTTCACCTGAGATGAAACAAAAAAAAACGCTCATTAAGCAAACAATAGGAATATTGAGAACTTGTGCACATGACTACAGTGCCATTCAATAATGCCAAAACTATTTAAAACAGGCTTATCAGAATAAAGGCAGGATGAAAAAAAGATCTCAAACTAATCCCAGGACCTGGCATCTTTATGAGGGCTTTATATTCACCTGTGGGCTGTGCAGATCAGTGGTTAACATGATGATGGAGTATGCCAGTACATAGGCCGTGTCAGCACTAGCGAACAGAGTCTGCCTGGAAACAAACAGCTGAAGGTCAGTGCAAAGAGAACAACCTTCATCAACAATTGGACCAAATAGCAAAAAAATCTGGATAGATATGAAGCAGAAAACACTGTTAATTAAATAATCATTTAAAAAGCAAACTAACACTGAATCAGACCCTGTTATTACATGAAGGAAAGTGTAATTTTATTTCTGTTGCGTCTGTCTGACTATAAAAGTCTATACAGTAGCTTTCTCAAACAATTAAAAAGTGAATATTCATCAGTACACCAGAATTAATCTGTGGGATGCTTGATGGACAGACTCGCTGTATTCATGGCTGTTAAACCCTCACCCCTGATTGCACTCCAGATAGCGTGCTGCAAACTTCTCCATGAGCCGATCGATTTTCTGCGCCTCCCCAGGTAATCTGAAGCCTTCGAGGAACGTGCGCAATGCAGACACAAAGTCCTTGCCGCAGAAGTCCAGCTGGTCCACGTAGCAGTACATCACCTCCTTGTTGAACTTGGCGTTCTCACCGAGGAACTCCCCAACCTGAGTCTTATCAAAGGAGGCAAGAGATGAGCTGAGAACATGATAGATTTATTCATTCATTCATTCATTTTCTTGACCGCTTATTCCTTTTCAGGGTCACGGGAGAGCCGGAGCCTAGCCGGCAGCATAGGGCGCAAGGCAGGAACAACCCTAGACAGGGCGCCAATCCATCGTAGGGCACACGCACACTCACGCTGACACTAGGGCCACTTTAGAGACACCAATCAACCTAACGTGCATGTCTTTGGACTGTGGGAGGAAACCGGAGTAAAAAAGATAGATTTAAGTAAAGCAAAAACAACAAATATACAATAAAATAAATACACCTACTGTATCGAGCCTCTCCTCCTGGTGCAGGAACTGAGCAATGTCCTCTGCAGAGGTTCCCAGCATGCCTTGCTCCTGCAGGTATTGCACACCCCTCTTGGGCTTTTTATTAAATCTAGCCACAAGACATGGTGGAAATAAAGACATTACAGTTTGAATGAGGATCGAAGAGTCGAAAAAAAATGAATGAAAGAAAACCAGAGACTTACAGCTCAATGCCATGCTCAATAATCTCTTTCTGCTGTTTTATAACCTCGTACTGCTCAGGATGGTCGGGCTGGGAAGCTTGAACGGCCGAGTCCTGAGAGCTGGCACTGCCTCTGCGAGAGGATAAGTGTTCAGGGAGTTTAACTTCTACTCCCTCTCCTTCAGCCTGATGCTCCTGACCTATACATACACCAGTAGAGAGCCATCAAAAGTGGAGTGTCAGTGGAGTCAAAGGTGAGTTAAAGCATCATTCAGAACCAATCAAGCAGAAAGCGTTAAATATCCTACAAAGGATGTTTGCACACCGAGATTGGTCTGTAGATTAGGGTTGATGTACAGGTCTCTGCTCCACTCCACCATGCACTTCAGAATCGACACCAGGCATTCCAAGCCTTTCTTACGTAAACTCAGCTCCTGCAAAACAAGCCGCAAACGCTAATGACAATCTTCGTTCAAGCACATCAGTACTCTAAGTGCCCATAAAACCTTAATACATGTCGAAGCCTTGAGGAAACAATATTCTTATGAAGAAACATTTCTGCTGTATATATTTCCGAAAATGAAGAAAAAGAGAATGAGATTTTCCATTTAAAGATTGCGTTCCCACTGTGACACACAGACGTACAGTACAGGCCAAAAGTTTGGACACATCTTCTCATTCAATGCGTTTTATTTATTTTCATGACTATTTACATTGTAGATTCTCACTGAAGGCATCAAAACTATTAATGAACACATGGAGTTATGTACTTAACAAAAATGAAATAACTGAAAACATGTTTTATATTCTAGTTTCTTCAAAATAGCC
>JANCOA010000020.1:7580183-7590515 GCA_024363135.1 Leptodoras oyakawai | reverse complement strand
TCTATCTATCTATCTATCTATCTATCTATCTATCTGTCTGTTTCTACATATATTGTCATAAATAAAGTATATCTCTGTTAAGATGAGTAAACCACAGCAATGATGATAATAAATTTGAACAGAGTCTATCATTTACTGCAGTAACCTTATTTCTATTTCACCTGTTAATTCACTACATTTAATCTTAATCATAGCCCACATGCATGTGTAATAGAATATGAACCTATGGTATGCATATAAAAAGAATATAAAAAGGGAAGAATGCAAGACTGTTGGTTGTGCACAGGCATTCTTTCCCTTCAATAGCCCACACACTGCATTTGACTGACAGGGCTACCTTGTTGATAATCAAAATGCAAATGAACATAGTTTTATTTTTTCAAGAAAACATGCAATATCAAACCGAGGAATTGCTATTACTTTTTTTTTTAAATTTCTGAATCATGACTGATAAGTCATGGAAAATGAAATGTCAAATGGGTTTTATTCTTTTGGCAGCCATTAAACATTGTGCAAAAATGCAAATGCACGTTTTGCAGTTGAATTTGAATAATTGTTCAGAATATGTCACGCATTAATAAAGATGATTGTGTTGCAAATACATGTTTAAATTAGCATTTGAATGCAGTCTGGAAATGCTGCTGTATGGACAAATGGTTATATATATTTAAGTGGGTTGTTGGTTTTCCATGTTATAAATTACAATGTTATAAATGGTTTAAACACAACCTCTTTAGGGAGCAAGGAACACATGAAGGAATATCTATGAATACACAAGGAATATACGGTATGCATCTATGATTGCAAGGGATTATTAACAAGAAACAATACAAGCATACTGCAGGTTTTTGGTGTTTTGATTTTAAAATATTCAATAATCACTAATAGTCATGTTCTTTCCCACTTTCAGCGTAAACATCAAGCAATGTACAATGAGTTTTTGAGGAAAAAAGATGTCAAAAGAGAGGCCTATACGTCTGGGGCAGTGCAGTCCTACACACCCATAAGCGGGGTGAGTCGAACAGCTTCTCAGAGTGGGGTGGGAGCAACCAAATTTGACCGGAGTGATCCACGACAGTCCCTTATTTCTGAAACAATTGCCAAGATGATCATCCGTGACCTGCAACCTGTACAGATTGTAGAGAATGAGGGCTTCTGTGAGCTACTTAAGCTTCTTGAGCCTCGTTACGTCCCAGAAACAAGCCATTACATACAACAGCAGCTCCTCCCAGCTTACAGCTACCAAGTACAGCTAGCGACCAAGCTGGCTCTTTCAGGGGTCGAGTCCTGCAGTATCACCCTGGACTTGTGCATGAGCAATGCCGTGTCTGTTAACAGCATTTCTGGCTACTTGGGAGTGACATGCCATTTCATAACCCCAGACTGGCAGATCAAATCCATGCTGTTATCATGTATTCCTCTCCAAAATTATAGGGACACTCAGCACATACTCACTGAGTTCGACGAGATCTGTCATGTTCATGATATTTCAGGAAAAGTGTTTCGCATCGTAGTCGATCCCTCCCCTTGTGAAAACCGATCTACCTTCCGTCTGCCTGGTTTCAATCTCCATGGTAATGGTGCTGTGGAAGATGAAGAGGAAGATAGCAGCGATGAAGGAAATGGTGCAGGCGAAGGTAAGAACGCTGTTAGTGGAGCAGAAGAACAGAATTCTTTAAATCAGTGCCTAGGTCGGTGTAGGATAGATTGCTTCGCCCATTCACTGAGTCAGTGCATACGAAAAGGGATCTCTGCTTCCTCTCAAATATCTACAACTCTAACTAAAGCAGCTTGCTTTTACAACTGTGTTGCTGCTACAGTGACTGCTGAAAAACTTAGTAAAGTGTTTGGTCCTGGCACAGTAGGAAATGATCAGCGCCCATCAGCTCTGGACAGGCACTGGAACACCCAGCTAAAGATAATGCGACAAATGCTTGAATCATTAGAGTTTTTGGAGGACATTGTGGACAGAAATGACTTGGCTCTCAACAGTATTGAAAAAGCCACTCTGCAAGAACTGGTTGAAATCTTGGAACCTTTTGAGGAAGCCACAGATATGGTCCAGGGAGACAAGCATGTGTCTATCAGTCTTGCCCTCCCCAGTGTCCTGGGCCTACGCAAGCATCTGGCAGAAGTTGTTACACACCAGTGTGCAGGACTGGTAACAGGATTGACTCATGCACTGGACCAGAAATTAGCTGGCATCCTGGAAGATCCTCTGTTTGTTACAGCCACTACCCTGGACCCGCAGTTCAAGCTTTCTTGGAGCAGTGACCGGGACTGGCACAAGCAGGTTCTCCTGGAGGAGATGGGAAAGCACACCCAGCCTGTGGGTCCACCAGACTCCAGTTCAGATGCTCAGCCATCCCAGTCTAAACGCAGCAGACTATTCTCTTTCATCAAAGAAAGGCCATCCACACAAGCCAAGAGTATGGAGCAGGAGCTGGCTGCATACCTGCATGAGGAGCCCACTGAAGAAAATCCCCTGCAGTACTGGAAACGCAAGTCTATTGATTTTCCTTTACTTTCACTAGTGGCCAAGAAAGTTTTTACAGTGCCAGCTACAACAACTGCAGTGGAAAGAATATTCTGCCTCGTGGGCAAAACCCTAAGACCTGAACACTGCCAACTCCTTCCAAAAAACTTAGATACACTGATTTATTTGAAGGCCAACTACAGCATATTGTGGTCTTAACTGCTTTAAAAACAACATATTTACAGGATACTGACAGTAGATTAGGAGTATTTGTGGGGTTTTTTTAAATCAAGGATGCCACAAACCCAAAATGTATGTGCATAAACCTGCAGAATCACCGAAAGTAACACTAAACTGTTTAAATCAGTCATGTGGCATGATGTACATGATGTTATCACTACTTGTTTTTTTGTTGTTGTTTTTTTTACATCAATTGTATTTAAATTTTTTATTTATGAGACTCTAATGCAGAGTAATCCAAGCATAGATCTGAGCAGTTGAGGAATGCGAGCCTAATCAGGGACACAATGGTGGCCCTCTTGCAATCCTCAAAGAGAACCTTAGCTTCTGACCTATAACTACTCCCTGTTATAAATCCAAATAAATGATTGAGACGTTAACAACAATAAAACTCCTCTTTGAAACAATTGACTCTTGAAGAAAATGTAGAATGGGTTCACATGTGGTGCAGTAGAAGTTTTTGCCCTATCATCAGGAGATCATGTGTTTGAAACCTCACCATGGCATAGCCTTCCTGGGGGTTTAAGAAAATGTAAAACCTGGTTTCCAAAGACATAATGCAGTTCTTAAGAACAATTCATGTTGGATGTGTGTCATGAATTAAAGTTATGGTTTATGTTTGATGACAGTCCCATAAAAAACATTGTGCATGCCATAGTCATCCATGTCCAGGAGCCAAAGTAGCAATAATTACCATGCTGTCTGGGCACACACTCTCTTGCCAACAAAAGTGACACTAGCCAATTGTAGGTACATATATGGTAGCACTTTCCTTATCACCAAAAAGCAAGGAAATGGCAGCATAATTCAATATTTGACTGTAAGCATATATTTATATTTTAATAACAACATACAATGGCTGCCAAAATTAAAATGCTAAACTTGTTTGACATTTCATTTTCAATATTTAACAGTGTATGGTTCTGCCTTATTAAAAATGCAATGCCAATCTCTCAATTTACACATATGATGAAGACACATCACTCAAAAATGACTTATTCGTGTTTCAGTCTAAAGTGAATGAAACATTAATATGAAAAATATTAATATACTTGTCTCTGGGCTTTGGGTGGAAGATTGCTAGGCCTCCAGATGACCAGAATGCTCACTCAAATTCAGTGTCTGCTTTGTCCTGGTCAGGATCATGTCAGATCCGGAGCCTATCCTGGAAACAGTGGGTGTGAGGAGGGAGCACATCCCTCATGGGACACCAGTAAATCCGAGGCACAATGTACACACATTTATCCACATCTAGGGGCTATTTAGCATAGCCAGTCCACCTACCAATGCTTCCAGGAGGCGAGGAAACCAAAAGAGAGAACATTCTCACAGTCAGAGAGAACAGAACAGAGTACATACACAGTAAGCTCAGGATCAAGATATCACTTGCCAAGAGTAACCAATCCAAGACTGTGAAGGCAAGATTATTATTCCCATCAAGAGTTGTATATTCTATACCTGTTAAAATTGAACATGACTTCAGAGTTCACTATTCATAGAAGACTGGATGTCCTTGGAGTAAGGTAGGTTTTTAAAAAGGCTTGGATCCACTACATTGGTCAAAAAGGTGATTTACTTCTGTTCTGTTTCTAGTTGTATAAGAGGTACCAGGGAAACCTGGTAAGGAGATACTTATAGCAAAAACTCGAACCACACCACTTCTGCCCTTAATTTATAACACTGTTTCAATTTCAGATTTGGAAATTTGGAATATATATTCAAATAACATGTCTGACCTGAGCAGCAGTTCAGAAACTGGCTGGTTTCATGTTTTGGCAGAAGTAGCAATGTGGTAGCAATCACCCTCCTCAGGTGGTAGCTGTTGTATGATGGAGGATAGGTAGGTGGGAATTGTCAGGTTTCATTGTTAAAAATTGTACAGTGAAAAATGCTTTTGATCAAATTCCCTGCACAGTGAAGGAAGGCTTGTGAAGACACTGGGAGAAGAAATTAAAATAAACCACCCTTACATTTATAAATACAACTTGTGTTATGAGGGGGATATGCAGTAGAGCAGTGCAGATAAGATGCAATATTTATTTAGAGTATTTAAAGAAGACAAGTAGCTTCTTAAATTTAATTTCCTGAGTAATTTCCAAGTAAGTGACAGCAGGTGGGCAATTTTTATCCTAACTGAAATTGATGATGTGTCATTGTGTTCTGATATTATTCCCAACCCGAACTTGCCAGGCAAAGACTGCTGTGTATACATACACAACATCTGATATTCTCATGGCTACAGATTTATGCTGCACTTAAAATAACGCTGTGTGTCATAAACTGATCTACGATCATTTTCCTCCATGGCATCCATTAAAATATCAGAAGCAATAAACCTAATATTACATTAACATTTTTTTCTCAGTCATGTTACATTCTACCTGGATTGAAACAAACAGATGTGATGGAACAAGCAATGATGACAAAGCAGTTTTGCTAAACACATTTTGTTGCTATGTTGCTCAGAAGGAGGTGATCCTGCAGTGCAGCAAATGCATTATAACAGAGCCAGGACATTTATCCTGTGTGCATACTTTTTATTTATTGTAAGTAATGCACACCCTGATGATCGATTGAAGAGAGAGATAGAATATCTGTCAAGTAAGAAGACATTTATGGGAATAATATTTTCTTTCTATTTAAAATGTTTTATGAATAGTTATGGATCTGATTTGGCCAGACTGGAATGTACCCGTCTGCCAGGGCTTCACTGACCTTTAGCTGGCCTTGAAGCGGGGGTATTATGGTTTAGAGTTTAGTCTTTAGCAGTATTCGAAGGGACTGACTCACCCTGGACACACTGCCAGAAATGTTTATTAATAAACTGTGTTGTTGGTATGCATACAATTAATATCCAGCAGAATGGGAGTCAAACACATACATTATGTTTGATTATGTAGAAGTACACTCTACATAACAACAAATTTCAATTGAAAAAGAAAGAAAGGGCTGGACAGGACACCTGTTCACAGAAATACTGTCAGTGGTACTGGTTCCATTGACGCAGAGGGTTCAAAATAACAGAATGCATGCTGACCTGCCCCCTTGTATTATCCTAGGTTCTTTTTATAGCATGTGAACAGGAGAGCGCAGCTGCCGCTCTACTTTCTGGTGACATTAACTTGCTCCGTATTCTCTGCTGACTGAAATCACCTCTACACACTGAGTCCCAGACTTTAGTCTCTAGCTCTGTCCCTGAGTAAGTGCTGTATTCTCCAACCTCAGCTAGGTACTGTTCTCAGTCATGGCAGACAAAAAGGCCACCAGCAGGGTAAGCACAGTAAAAAGGAAAGAGAAGAGCACAGAGAGCAAGGCTGAAAAAGAGATGGAGAGGAAATTGGAAAACAATGCAGATAGCGACAAACAAAAGGAAAAAGAGAAGGTTAAAAAGAAGCCAGAGTCAGAGGACAACAAGCCAAACGGAAATGGGGAGACAGCCCAGGGGGCTGAAGGAGGTGCTGAGGATGGAGAATTTCAACTGGAGCCTATAGAGCTACCTCCATTTGAGATCATCATAGGGTAAGTACAACTCACTGAATTACTCCTGTTACTTTTGCTAGGGTCTGTAATCTCTGATTAACTAATCTTTCACTGCTCCAGAAAACTATAGAACTGTGGAATTTTATAGTAGTATACAATTTACCTTAGTATTATAAGGTTCTGTCTCTGCTAAGATCAAATACAAAATAATATGAAGTTACAAAATATGCTGCTTAATACTTGCCTTATCACTTTATAAAAGTCAATAATAAATCAAGTGGGTTAATGTACAGGAGTTGATTCATAATTTTTGAAATAAACTGCTTCCATCACAACTTGTAGGCTTGACTTACAACACTTCAGCCAGTGTTGCTTTCTTTCAGGTTTTTGCAAATCATATTCAAAAGTTCATCAATGGTGCTTAATAAGGTTAGAGCTAATATTAACACCAAGTGCAGCATGAGCACTTGCCCACTGTCAATGTAACTATAGTAGGCATATTACATTTTTATTTTGCAGTAACTATGAAACCATTTGCCAAGGTTTATACTAGAAAAGCACTATATTATAGTGGATGTAAAAAGTCTAGTCACCCATGTTACAATGGCAGTGTTTTTGTGAAAAAATAAATCGGACCAGAACTTCTTCCACCTTCAATGTGACCTATAATCTTTAGAGTTCAATTGAAAAACAAACTGAAATCCTTCAGGGAGGAAAAAAAAACTTACAATAACGTGGTTGCATAAATGTACAGCACTCATGGGGTATGGGTCTATCAGCATGGCACATCTTGACTTGGAAATCTTTGCCCGATCTTCCTTGCAAAAGTGCTCCAAATCTGACAGATTACGAGGGTGTCTGTAACACATTCAGGTCTGCGTTCTGGCTAGGCCATTACAGAACTCTGATCTTCTTCTGGTGAAGCCATTATTTTGTTGAAGTGGAGGTAAGCTGTGGGTCATTGTCATGCTGAAAGGTGAAATTGCTCTTCATCTTCAGCTTTTTAGCAGAGGCCTGAAGGTTTTGTGCCAAATTTGACTTATATTTGGGACTGTTCATAATTCCCTCCACTTTGTCTAGCTGCCACCACCATGTTTCACTGTGGGTATGGTGGTCTTCTGGTAATGCGCAGTGCTGTTTATTTGCACCAAACATACCTTTTGGACTTATGACCAAACAGATCAACGTTAACCCAACATGATGTAGGTTTTTGCAAAATGTAACTGGGCTTGGATGTTTTTCTTTGTAAGAAAAGGCTTCTGTCTTGCCACCCTACCCCACAGCCCAGACATGTGAAGAATACAGGAGATTGTTATCACATGTAGTAAACAACCAGTACTTGCCAGAAATTCCTGCAGCTCCTTTAATGATGCTGTAGGCTTCTTGGCAGCCTCCCAGACCAGATTTCTTCTTGTGTTTTCTTCAGTTCTGGAGGGACACACTGTTCTTGGTCATATTTTATGCACTTATTGATGACAATGTGTTTCATCATATATCTATTGCCTTGCACATTTTTTGTAACCTTCTCCTGACTGATAACTTTCAACAATCCCTTTGATGCTTTGTAAGATCTTTGTGGACCTTGGTTTTTGCTGTAAGATGCAACTAAGTAAATGTAAGGAAAGACCTAATAGAATGAATTCTATTAGAATGAACATTATATGGGGTTAATCAGAATGAATTTATTTGGTTGCAGGTGTTTACTGACTAGTATTTAACATGAGTTTGAATCTGACTGGTTAATTCTGAACACATAATAATAAGTGGGTGCGCACACTTATGCAATCACATTTTTTTTTATTTGTAAAAATACAACCGATTTTTCACCTGACTATCAACCTAGCTATAATATAACTCAGAACACTGCTGACAAACACTGACATCCAAAGGTGAATGGGATTCCCTCAAATCCGACAGGTTCCTAGATCATTAATGTGCACCTCTTCTTCCAAAAAACCTATTTGAAAATTCCCTCCTGAACTCCACTCACAAAGCTATTGCATTACTCTGCATTTCCATTATTAAAATTATTATTTTTTTTAATTGTGTAAAATTTTTAAACATTGGCAATATATGGTGACATAAAGGAAAAAATGCATTTCCATTCTTATCTGTACTTTCCCAGAGATCGCCTCAACCCGTTCTTCTTTAAGTTCCAGTTCAAAAATGTGGAGTACTCTTCAGGCCGAAACAAGACTTTCCTATGCTATCAAGTGGACATAAAGAGTGATGCAGCAGAACCTGATGGTCTTCGTGGGTACTTGGAGGATGAGCACTCAGGTGCTCATGCTGAGGAGGCCTTCTTCCAGCAGGTGTTACCTCAATATAACAAATCACTGCAATACACAGTTACCTGGTATACATCATCCAGTCCCTGTGCAGCATGTGCCACTAAATTAGGGGAGATCCTGAGGGCCCGGAAAACAATGCGCCTCAACATTCATTGCTCTCGCCTCTTCCAATGGGAAGAGCCTGAAATACAGGCAGGGCTAAAGGCTTTGGCGAAAGCAGGGTGCAAACTACGGATGATGAGGCCACTGGACTTCACCTACGTGTGGTCCACTTTTGTGGAAAATGAAGAAGACAGTTTTACGCCATGGGAAGACTGTCAAGATAACTATGAGTATTACGATGAGAAGCTGACCAACATTCTGCATTAGGGTAGGTGCATTATTCGTAATTATTATTCAAAACGTTTCTATAATCAGGTGCTGTGCATGGTCTCACATAGCCAAGAGTGCACACACGGTTGATATCAGTTTCAAAACAAGTCATAGCTTAATGCTTGCTTAAATCTGAAATAGAAGTTTTCCCAGATAAAGGCTGTTTCAGTAGCACTAGTCTGTTCAACCTGAGTTTTTCTTCATTCACTGAAAGTTCCAAAAACTAAACAACTTTTCTCTTTTCCTCCTAGGATTAAACTCTTAAAAGGACACAGTTTTCCAATCACTTCACATGCATATTTTAACTGCAAGAATGTTGTGTTGTTCTGTCCACTGTCTGTCCAAAACAGACACATAATTATATATTTGAATTGTCCTTAAAACTTGATGGACAGTAATGGAGTACAAATACTGCAAGACTGTATTTAACTACCACCGTCTATTGTTTGTATGCTACTCTATTATTTACACTTTGGAAATTGTACTATTTACATTAAAGGGAAACTAATTTAGACAGCATTCTAGTACATCATAACATTAATACATTTATATGCTGTACATTTTTAAAGATAAGTTTAAACACAAAATATTCAACTGGTTCACATAAGGGGCCATTCCATACAGTATGTACGTTTTAGGCAGGTATGAAAAAATGCTGTACACTAAGAATGCTTCCAAAAATGGAAGTGTTAATAGTTTATTTTCATCAATTAACAAAATGCAGTGAATGAACAGAAGAGAAATCTAAATCAAATCAATATTTGGTGTGACCACCCTTTACCTTCAAAACAGTATCAGTTCAGTATCAGCCTCCCTGGTGGTACTGCATGATGGAAAAGTATCTGCCTGTATTTCTCAGCATTGAGGACACCATTAATCCTGACCAAATCTCCTACACCATTTGCAGAAATGCAGCCCTGAACCTCCACCATGCTTCACTGTTGCCTGCAGACACTCATTATTGTACCGCTCTCCAGCCCTTTAACAGACAACTGCCTTTTGCTACAGCCAAATATTTCACATTTTAACTCATCAGTCCAGAGCACCGGCTGCCATTTTTCTGCACCCCAGTCCCTATGTTTTGGTGCATAGTTGAGTCGGTTGGCCCTGTTTCCATGTCGGAGGTATGACTTTTTGCCTGAACTCTTCCACTTCTGACCACTTCTGGTCAGACTTCTCCAGACACTAGATGGGTGTAGCTGGGTCCCACTGGTTTCTGCCAGTTCTGAGCTGCTGGACATCTTCCTATTTCAAAGGGCAATAAGCTTCATATATTTGTCATCTTCTGCTCTAAGTTTCCTTGGCTGACCACTGTGTCTACAGTCCACAATGTTGCCCATTTCTTTGTGCTTCTTCAAAAGAGCTTGAACAGCACATCTTGAAAACCCAGTCTGCTTTGAAATCTTTGTCTGGTAGAGCCCTCACTGATGTGTCTTGTGTCTTGTTGCTGTGCTCAGTCTTGCCATGGTGTAT
>JANCOA010000020.1:7559950-7571424 GCA_024363135.1 Leptodoras oyakawai | reverse complement strand
CTCTGCTCTTACTGGTGCAATGTGCAATTAATGAAGATTTGGCCACCAGGCTGGTCCAATTTAGCCATGAAACCTCCAACACTAAAATGTTTCAGTTTCAGTGTCTAACCCCTGTATGCCGCTGTTGTGATCACTGAAATCACTTTTTTTCCCCATTCTGATGTTTGAAGTGAACATTAACTGAAGCGCTCACCTGTATCTGCCTGATTTTATGTAACTATGATTATGAAATTACTTTGTTTTTACTGTTATTACGTATGCTACTCTACCACCCGCTACTGACAATAATTTAACTGCAAATCAAGCAGTTTTCAGGTTGTTAAAATGCCACTTTGAAAAGTACACACACTCTGAGCAGATGAGAGCTTCGCACAGATACACCAAACTGATAAAAACAGGATGGTTTGTGCGATGGAGGCTGGAATCTGCGTACTCTTTTTAAGACCAGTTACACAACTTTGATGAACAAGGACTCATACCTTTGCTTTTCTTCCTTAAGTGTACTGTATCTGTTGTGTACCATAGTAGGCTTTCGTCATTTCTGATGTAAACACAGCGAAAGCCTGACACAGGCACAGACTTGGAGATATAAAACTGTTCTCTAGTGGGAGATTTGTAACTGCACACTTTATAAACCCTTTCACTATACACTATACACTACATATCCTCTAGACAACTATTTTTATAGTGGTATTTTCTTTGTTCTTTGATTGAGATCCTCTTTGGCAGGTTTTCTGAACAGGAGGTACATACTCAGCTGTGCTCTGGAATGTGGCACCGCAATGTCTTGTCCGACACCATCAGCACCCATCAGCTAGCACAACCTGCATTTATACACCAAATACAAATGTCAAAACACAGCATCAAAGAGAAACAGGACAGACCCAGCACCACAACTCTTCAGAAAATGGTGAACAATGACAACTTATCACATCACAGATGAACAAAACAAACATGTAGACCAACCAAACACAAACCACTGGGAAATCTGACTTAAAACCACTGGTTCAAACTAGAGATTCACCACAGGGGAATAGGCATGACAAAGAAAACATGGTCAAAATCACAGCAACACTGCTACTCAAGATCAAAGTGATCTTTACACCTTGTTTTCCTTGTTAGAACTTCAACGGGCCAATATCTTCAATCAGATCACCTAGTACAATAAAACTGTCTAATTCATTTATATGCCTACCACTACACTCTTTACAACCTGATGCTCAGAAAGAAAGTCATATTGCTCCTACTGGGGCTGTAACTACGATGTGTGTGTGTTCAGAATAGTGGAGTATAACACAATACACTGATAGGTCATGTTTCACTGTAAGTATATAAAAAAGAGGTATATCTCTTTCAACATCATCTAATTAATGCACTCATACATCTTCTGCCTGTACAGAGCCCAGAGGCTGTTGCATTCTGTTAAAAGCTTTTTCAAGCCTTCAAGCCACACACAATGCACAATGCAAGAAGTGTGCTTTGACTTTGTAGTGCAGTAGATTGTGATGGTGTAGTGGGACAACGACAATAAGCCATCCTTTTGTAGAAGCAGAAATACCACTCTTCCTTCTACACATTCCCATGCTATCTCTGCACCGGCGCAGTGTAAAGTGCCATGATGAGCTATCCCATTTTCTACTCTGACATGCTGCAAAAGACTACAGCCTGCAGACTATCACAGTTGTCTCATTAGGGACGTGTAAATCTAAACAAACAAGACATGCTCAGTAAGAGTGGGTGTGTACATGTGTGCGTGGACCATATGTGCATGGTTCTTTGATCATCATGTTCACCGCCAGGCCATGTGTCGTTCGAATGCTGGAGGTAAATGAATGTCTTCGTCATCCACACAGCACTCATTGGAGACAGTTAGCCCTTCCTCACAGACGTGACTGTGAGGCAGCAGTGAACCACAGAGACAGTCCAAAAATGACAATGCGAATATGTAGGTGTCTTATTATCAGGTACCAACTGTCCTATTAAGGGTAGGTTCTGAGACAAGCCTGGGGTATTATAATGCCTCAGGGCCATAAAAGACCAAGCTGATCACACTGGTGGCAGTTTGCCCTGTAGTTTTTACTGTGTCCTTCTTGTCAGTGTACATTCTAGGAAACAGAATTGAAAGTAAAGCCTGTTAATTACCCTTTCAAGATGATAAAACCTTTGTTCATCAGCTTTAACTAGTTTCGTAATTAAATGGCCCAGCACTGTCTACAATCCAAGGAAGCTGTCTCACAGTGGCATGCTACATCCCCAACTACATATTACTGCACTACATAGTATGTCAAAGTATACAGTACAACCACTATAGATACTGATACTGACAACACTTTGATACTATTTTGACAGTAGTAAGCAGGGTTTTAAAACAGTAGTAAGCAGGGTTTTTTTTCATTGTCTTAAGGTCTTCTTTCCTTAAAATTACAAATACGGACTACTGACACCTTCTAGTATCGGTAGATATTTCCTGTCATTCAGGGCTGGAATGCATGTGCATTCCTGCTGCCAGCTCTACTTTTTAAAGCACATTTGACTGCAATGTTTGCATCAGCCAATCATCAGACAGCCTTGGAATTTTAGGGCCGTTTTATAGCAAGTATTGTCACCACTATTTGCACCTCCTTCTCTTATACACACAACATACCTGCAGATTGGCCTTCTGCCATGTTCTAGTAATCCGTGGTTAAATACACAGAAGCACCAGTGATGTATATACCAAACATATGTAATAATGTGATGTACATTTTTTGTGTGCATGTATCCAAACAGTAAATATGTGTATATTACCTGACAGGATTGTTTTTTTCTGAGCATCTACATGGCAACCTTAGTTCTATTAAAAATATTTTCTATTATGACCAACTGTAGACATGGCATGACACCGGCATCATGCTGCTCACGTCTCCACATTTAGAAAACTTTGGAGATGTTACGTGTTACCCACTCACTGAAACCATCAGCTGTCATGCCAAGTGCTCATTTAGGGAGAATTACAGGTATGTGAAATGTGGCAATTTTAAACTTTTAAATGCATTATGCAGGGCTCTGACACCTCCTAGAAAACACATGATATTGCTTTCTAATCCTGACTCACTCTGTCTCCATTACTGCCTTAAGCCATAACATAACATGCTACAGCGCAGACATTGATTATTAACCATTAGCATGTTCTTCTCGCTCTAAGAATAATAGTGCTGAATTTCACACATGCATGGCTGTGAAGGTACAAAAACGCACAGACATACGCCTCCACTCCTGCAAAAATCCATTCTGTCTCTGCTTTTTCTCTAATGCAATAAAAAAGTGCTAAACGTGCTACTGCAGGTGAACTCTGCAGCAGCGTGGTGGATATGGCCCTAAGTTCCTTTTTGAGTTTAGCCAGAAAAGTACCCTGCTTTGATTTTGAAAAAAACACTGTACAGCTCAAAGGCTTCTGCACCTCTGCCTGTGTAGTTCTGTGTGTACATAGAGAATTTTTTTTTTGCTTGCTTGTCTTAGACTTCAAAACCGTTAGTCCATCCAGAGATTAAGTTGCTGTCCAGAATCCTGTAGATAGTCTCCACTGAACTGTCAGCTGTACCTGGGAGGAGGACTCAGGTGGAGCAGGAATCTGCAGCTTCATCTGCATGTCTCTTATTCCTGCAGAGACCAGCACAAGTCCTTTATAGGTGAAAGAGAGCAGGTTGGTGTGTCAGACACTTTCTTGAAGACAGAGGGCCTCCACGGCATTGCTGGGACCCTGCGATACGCCTCCGATTAGGAACAGCATGTTCATGGTCTGTAGAGGGGTACAGGAGCAGCGCGGGGTGGGCATCGGAGCCACAGCCTCCCACCTCCTCTTCACATTATTATAACTTTCTACTGAGGCCAGCGGCGATGGCTGATTACCTGAGTCAACACAAAAAAAGCATGTTAACACAAGGGTGAACATATGTGCGCATACAGTTTTTTTGTGCTTAATGATTAAAAACACATTTTGCATGTGTAAAAGTTTGGAAGAAGCTAGTAAATTAATAATGTTGTGATTTTGGCTTTCCCATTCCCATAAACATAATTTAAATACTTAATAAAATAATAAATAAGAGTGAAAGTGTGCTTGAGAGCATTCAATGTGTTTATTTCCGATGAGCTGGATGAAGAAGGAAGGGGCTTTCACGCTCTTAGACAGATGTTCTGAGAACCCAGCACAGCCACATCATTAGCCTGCCTCTACAGCTGCTCAATCAACATAACACTATCACGGCACCCCTGTCACTCCACTGCACTCTCACATGCATACACAAATGAGAGCGGATGTTTCTTTCAGACAGAGCACCTGCCACCTGCTGGGTCTGGGGGCTAATGTGGATTTCGACAGGTGGCACCTTGCAGATATCTGTAAAAAATTATGCAGCATGTACATAGATTCTGCCTCATAAACTCTTTGATGAGGCAAATCCCTGAAATGTAGGCAGTGCCCCAATACAGGCAATACAGACTGAAGACAATCTCAGTCATGCCACAGAATAATTCTCGATTCTCAGCATTAGCAAGATCATTTCTTCATTTCCCTGGTAGAAACACACTGTGAAGAATGGTCTCTCTGTCTTCATGAGGTCTGGTGGCGAGACCAGCATCATCACGCAGCATGGCTAAGTTATACTGGTTTCCATAGAGACTCAAATTGAAGCGCAGATGATGTGAGCATGTGCACGATCCTGGGGGTGACTTTTGTCATCATAATTTCTCGGAAGAACAAATGCAGGGCCACAGGAGCTCCTGAGGGAGGTAATCAGAAAATGACAACGTGACTGTGGTGTCTGCAAGCAGCACTGAGACGAGATGAGTTGTGGCATGGCACACTATACGCAAGCCCTCATTATTGCTCTGGGAATCTCAATATAGCTCCAGATACTTGCATTATGCAGACTCTCTACTGAGTGTGTGCTAAAAAAATGTTACAGTATTTTGGTATTCTTCCAGCTGTGGCTAAAATAAGCATAAATCTATTTTGTGCAGGGGAGGCGCTAAGGGTGGCCATCCCCAAACTGATAGGTCATTGTTCATTAACATTTCGGGGCGGAACAAGAGCAATTCAAAATGCACTCATGCTGCAGTTTTCAAGAATTCATACATAAGCCCATTTTCCTATGTCCATGGAGAAACACAAACAGGGCTCAGGGATCTGTATACTGTACCTACACATTATGACCAGTTTAATGGCTTACTATGAACAAGGCGTATGTGAATGACTGTGGATATCCTGCATTCATTCACTGAATGTGGTGGAGGTACTGTCCACAACACTGTCAGTATCACTGTCCAGACACTATAAAATATTATTTTTACAGTTTTTCCTTGTATTTCAAAATGACAGGAAAATTTAATTAGAATTCAAATGAACTGTTTATTAAAATTTGTCATGTTAATAAAAAAACACTATTAAATGGAATACAGGAAATATCTGTTTTTAATAGCTTTTAAGAAAACTAACCGTAAAAAACGCAGAACTTTCTACTGAGAAATGTAGCAGCATTTTCTTAACTTTCACCTGTAAGAGTACAGTTAATGTACATTTAGAGAAATAAAATGCTTTTATTTTGACAGTTTAATAATGTATTTTAATGAAATATATAAAATGTGTGTGAAATTATTTATGATTTATATTAGGCTATGTTTTATATCACATTAATAGCTAAGCAGTGGGCTTATGGTTAAGCAAGCAGCATTGTATGCAGAAGATCGTTGGGATGGTCCCCAGAACTGGCATGACTAAAGCACTGTGGAGCAAAGCATCCAACCCCTGACTACAATGGCTTTACTTTACTTAAGCATATTTAAAACTCTTTTTTTTATTTTATATGTTAACTAATAAGATAATTCCTGTTTTTTACAGAAATTTCTGGCATCCCTGCTGTCAGAAAATGATTTTCTTTTACATTTTTTTTACAGCGTATATTCAAGTCCATAACAGACTGAACAAACTAGAGATGCAACTCACATTGCATACTTATTTACTCTTCTAGACAGACAGTTATGAATTCCCTATGACTAGTGTTTATTTAGTGCTGTAAAGGATAGTTTTAGTCACAGCTCATGACAACAATCGAGATAACTGTGGAAAGTTATAAAGAGAAACTAATGGTGTTCATCCATGCGGTTAACATTTCGGTGCTGCTGCTTTGACAATGTCCCAGGAATAGCTGGCATGAAAGTGCTAAATGTCTCTGCAGTCAATATGGAAACTGATCAAACAAGGATGTGTCAGCTTAAAAAATGCAATCTAAGCATTAGTGTATATATATATGATACATGCATAAGGCATGCAAGCAAATACGTAAAACAGTGTCTCTCCTGTTGCCGCTGCTTCTGCATTTGAGTATAATGAGTATAATACAGGTGTAATTCATCTTGTGAGATGCGAGTTGCCTTCAGCAGCTGTTAGTATAATTGTTCAAATGGGAATCTGTCTGATACGGTATGTTGTATTATGTAGACTAATTGAGAAATATATTCCTATTTACATGAAAGTAGCAAACTGAACATATCTAGTGCCCACTTAGTTTATGTATTAGAAATGAATTTAATAATAAAAAACAATGTAATTAAAGAACTCACGAAGCAACACCAAAATGTTAGTGCAATCAATGTGAGGTTAAGTGTACATTTGGCTATCTGGGCACTGTTCTGTAAAGGGTTTTCAGTTGTTGCTTTACAGCTGTTATTCTATAAAAACTCTACAAACAAGACAATTTATAACCAAAATAACTTAAACTGAATAGGCTGAAACATGCAGTGTGTCAAATTATATTGTTAATTTCTGGCATGATATCTTACACTGCTATGACTGTCAAACACTTGCTGTGTGTGCTTCCTTGGCTATAGCAGTCAAAATAGGGCTTTATTTTGGCTACTCTTCACTGTTCGGCCCTTGTTTTCTTTCTGCTGCAAATCCCAGGCTAAACAATCACATTATCAAAATTGTGTTTTGACTAAGACAATTTTGACTTTAATTTTTATGCTTAAACAGGCACTGCTTATTTCATTCCAATTTCCTGTCAGCTGAACTGTTTTGATATTGATAATCATAAACAATAGGCTAATATATACTAATAATATATTACATATATGCTAATAATACTAATATGAATATGGTTTCTGCTACAAAAACAGTATATAATTCACACTTACATGGCCACATAACTACCAAGCAAATCATTCATAAATACTGATGCTTTCAGTTATAAGCTTCTCATGATTTAAACTTGTACTTCCGTTTTCTGGGTGAGTAATCTGCATTTACACTCACTAGCCACTTTATTAGGAACACCAGCACATTCATGCAGTTATGTATTCAAGTATTAAGTGGCAGCAATGCAATACAAAAATCATGCAGATACAGGTCAAGCACTTCAGTTAATATTAATATGATGCCTCCGATTCCTGTTCTGGGCTGACAGGAGAGGAATCCAATGTGGTAATCTGCTGCTGTAGCCCATCCAGCTCAATGTTAGACATTTTGTTCAACCTGCGATGCTTTTCTGAACACCACAGCTATAAAGAGTGATTAGTTGAATATTATAATATCCTTCCTGGCAGCTCAAACCTATCTGGCCATTTTCCTATGACCTCTCTTATTAAAAAAAGTGTTTCCACCCACAGAACTGTCAATTACTCGATATGTAAGTTTTAAAGACCGTTGTGTGTTAGAATCCCAGGTGATCAGCAGTTTCTGAAATATTCAAACCAGCCCAACGTATCACAATCATGACACAAGTCTGTAAGTTTCTTGCATTTATTAGCGTCTTCCTTAAATGTAGTTCTCTTCTTTAGGCTGACCTTTTCACTCCCGCTTTTTCTTTTTTTTTGCTGCCCATATTGATTAAAGGCTAAGCAGGCTCTCTGGACATTTGTGACGTGACCAGCCTACAATTAATCAACCAATTGGGGATCTCAGAGGTTTCGCTCTTATTTGTCTCATTGCTTCCTGTATGAGGGGGAAGGGTTGTGATCAAGAGGCTTCCAGTGTGTGTGCATGCCTGCATTTTGGTATGTGTGTATACAGCTCTGAATACAACCTATGCTGCAACAAGCAGTTCTACGTTACAATTCTAACATTTACTGTTCTGCCACCCTGCAGCCCACCAGGAATTCTCCCGATTAGCTACTCTGGCATTGCACACACACAATCTCTTTAATTCATTGGTTGATTCTACTGCACTTACCAGAACAACTCTCTCTCTCTCACACACACACACATTTTTTAATCCATTCTTTGATTCTACTGCAATTCCCTGGCTAATACACACACACACACACACACACACACACACACACACACACACACACACACACACACACACACACACACACACACTTTAATTTGTTCAACTGCAATTCCCAGGCTAACAGCTTCAAACACTCACATGCAGCCATGCACAAACACATTCACACACTCGGACATGCTCACTTGCTCACACACAACTAAATCGCTCAGGACCAGATACAGACACATGAAAAACGAGAACTGATGCTTCTGCTAAACCCAGTCATAACAAGTTTAGCAAGGCCATAGCTCATCATGCATACTGTACCGGTCTCCCCTACTGTGATTTGTCTGAGCTACAAAGTGCAGTTTTAAAGCTGTTGTGAAATGGTGGAATCGAACCTTGTGAATTATAATTTGGTACTGATGATATACTGTATTTCATAAAAATATATACTTAGTAAATATGCTTTTTATCACAAAACTATACTATCCAAGGAGTCATTATTAATTCAGTTATAAAACTGTACTTCAATGAAGTATGCTTACAAAACAGATTAATGTGTAGAAACATTGATTTTACAAATAATACTTCGAATGGTCATTTTTATAAAGGAAATGTCTGAGGATTATTTCTTTCTGTGATAAATCTGTGCTTCAGTGAAGTATAAGTGAAAATCTTATGATGTGCTTCAAGTTATGCTTTGACAAAAGTATGTAATAAGAAGATGGGTCTCTTTGTATAAAAACTATACTTTAAAATATAATATTTGGAATATGTGTTGGAAATATTCTTTAGCCCTCTGCTCAAACCAGCCAAATAGGTGTGCAGCGCAGTCCTATAGTCAAGTCAAGTCAAGTCCAGTGCAGTTAGATAGAGCCGTACCCAAGCCTGGTTAATGGGAGGACTGCATCAAGAAGAGCATCTGTCATAAAACCTGTGCCAGATAAAAATGTGGACCTGATCCGCTCTGGCAACCCCAAGAATGGGAGCAGATGAATGAAGGGAAAAATATATTATATTATTCATTCATTTTTTATCTAAGCTGCTTATCCTACTGCTGGGTCATGGGGATGCTAGAGTGCTGGAGCATATCCCAGCACTCATTGAATGGAGGGCAGGGAAACACTCTGGACAGGTTGCTAGTCCATTTTAGGACAGACAAACAGAAAGACAGACACACACACACACACACACACACACACACACACACACACAAAGGAATCTCAAATTCACCAGACAGCATGTCTTTGGAATGTGGGAGGAAATCAGAGCTGCTGAAGGAAACCCTTGCAGACCCTGGAAGAACAGGTAAACTCCATGAAGAAAGGAATCGACCTGGGTGCTTCTTGCTGTGAGGCAACAGCTCTACCCACTGCACCATCATGCCACCCTATATTATTATTGTCTTATCAACAGCATTATCTTTTATGCTATTATATGCTGGGGTAGTGCCCTTACAGCCAGGGACACAACAGACTCAACAAGATCATTGGGAATGCCGGGTCAGTTCTGGGGACGAAACTGGATACAGTTGAAATGAAGTAAAAGCATACACTGGCAAAACTGTCAGCTCCTTCCACCCCCTCCACATAACACTACAGAGACAGAGGAGTTCACTGAGCAGCAGACTACTCCTGTCCCCAAGGCAGGAAGGAAGGCTTTCATAGGCTATTTCTCCCTGCAGCCATCACACTGGACTCATTCAACTGTTTACAGTATCTGTACCTCCTCTGAACAGTTTAACAAATCATCTCAATTACTATATCATTTATTATGTACATTATGCCCTTACTGTATAGTACAGTATCACCTACCACAATTGCTGCATCAATATATTCATCAACAATGTGATATTGCACTGATACTTTATTGCCGTTTTCAACTACCTCATCTTGTTTGTACACAATGCAGTCCACTAGTAGTGTTCATATTAGTTAACATAACGAAACATAATAAGTTCAAGTTGTGGAAGAGGGGTAGAGTGCTGGTTTGTGAGGAGGGAGGGAGGGAGCAAAGAGAGAAGAGTGCTAAGGATCTGCACCTGTGAGGGACTGTGTCTAATTTGTGCTCTGTGTATCAAGCCCTGAATGTGTTCTGAGAGAACAGATCTCAATGTACCTACTTAACAAAGCCCTGGTGTAATACACCACAGCGCCATTGCTGAATTTAGGACATGCACAGTGTGATATCTAGTGACCAGAGCACTTGAACCTTTTTCACTCCTCAGAAATGCACATTTCAGGCTGTAATTTTACCTATTTTATAATGTTATGTACCCATGTTTTAATAAACCACCCTACAGGTTTTTGATGCATAAACTGAAATCTAGCCACTTTTCTAACTTTGCCAGAATTTTGCCTGGTTTTTACATTTTTCGTTGGTAATAGTCTGATTTTTCATCTTTGGCACGTACAATCCAACATTCAATGTTCAATTTCATTTTGATTGAAAAATGTTTACGTATTATTAAGTGCATCTGGCCTGATTCTGAGGCATTCATAACAAATGGACAGAAAAATTACAGTTCTTTTAAATTAGAAGTATACTATATGACTTATGGTACATTAAAAGTATATAACATAATACCATAATCACACATTTAAGCGCACTAATATAAATAAACTATTTTATAGAGTATTCTGAATCTTTATTGTAATAGCACAGGATGTGTTCAGGCAAAAATACTTGAATGTTTTTGTAAATATATAAATTACATTCTGGGACTAGATAACTTGATGATATACTGGAAGAGCACATAGGCATTATAGAATAATTTATAACTGAAGTACACATTTAATGTGTTTTTAATCTTCAATTTGGCATTTGACATCTAGTCCTCAGAAAGAGCTAAGCACATATACATGTGTACACACACACACACACACACACACACACACACACACACACACACACATTTCTCCTTGAGAAGTCTTTGAAACAGATTATACGGACATAAACAGCCCAAAGTATCCAAATGCAGCAATTCAATTAATGGAAACAGCATCCAGTGTATACTTTCTTTCCATTAGTGAACTAATGCTTCTGCAGATAAAAAGAGCTTTTATCTCAGACACAGGAAATTGATCAATTCCTGAGCATATTGAGATGAATGCTTCTGATTGAATTACATTTTTCATTAGGTTGCACCAGCAAAGCTATATAGCTGCCTTGAATTTTTATAATGCACTTGACAATAATATTCACATACTCAAGGAGCATGGACAT
>JANCOA010000020.1:7419515-7433947 GCA_024363135.1 Leptodoras oyakawai | reverse complement strand
TTGATCGGTAGTGTATATATATATATATATATATATATATATATATATATATATATATATACAGTATGTGTGTGTGTGTGTTACATATACAGCACACAATCTACAATCTGTTAGTTTAATACTTACATTCCATAATTAATACAGAGGTCCATTAGGAAAGTGTAGCGCACTGTGTCAATTGTAGGGACAATGATGTCCTGCACTTTGGTGTTCTTGTCCCATGATGTTACATTCTTTATTGATTCTTTCCAATGAACCCAACGACCCTTCCCTTTGAACTGTAAATTGGAACAAAAAAAGGTCATGAGCCCGGGTACATTTTCTCAAAGAGCCTTTGAGCTGTCTCAGAACAATATTAAAGACACATTAATCACAATACACACCTCATAAGAATAGTCATAAACAAGACCCTTTGTATCAAAAGGGCATTCCCATTTTGAGACAGCAGTAGGAATGGGGTGCTTGTCTGAATTTCCCATTAGGATCTCCCTCAGAAAGGTATCGAATCTTTCACGACTGTCACCATCACAGCATCCACCAACAGACCACACCAAAGAAAAGGCAAAGGCGGCCTATATAAACAGTTTACAGGAAGCAAGATACAATAATTAAAATATATATACAGGTAGGTCTATAAGTAATTGGACACAGACACAATTTTTTTAATTTTGCCTCTGTAGACCTCCATAATGGATTTGAAAGCAATCAACAAATATAAATAATTGCAGTAACCATTTAGGAATTACAGCCATTTCTACATATCACCCACCCCTTCACAGACTCATACGTAACTGGACAAACTAACAATTATAAACATATGGATTATGTTTAATACTTGGATAGAAATCATTTGCAGTGAGTGAGTACCTTAAGTCTGAGAACCCATGTACATTACCAGATGCAGGTTCCTCCCTTGAAATCATTTGCCAGCCCTTCGCTGCTGCTGCCTTCAACTGATGCCTGATAATGAATCTTTCTGCCTTCAGTTTTGTCTTCAGTTAAAGTGAAAAGCATGCTCAGTTGGGTAGAGGTCAGATGACTCAACTTTTAAACAAATTCCATTTCTCCCCTTAAGAAGCTCTCAGATTGCTTTTGTGATAAGTTTTGGCTCGTTATCCACCTGTATTGTAAAGCAAATCTTTTGTACCAAATAGAAAGTATATCTCTATACACAGAACTGATTCTGCTACTTCTATCAACAGTCACATCATCAGTGAACCCGTGTTACCCAATTCCAAACATACATGTCCATGCCATAACTCTGCCTCCTCCCTGTTTGACAGATGTTATGGTATGCTTTGGATCATGAACCCTTCCTTTCTTTCTCCATAACGTTCTCTGCCCATCATTTTTTGAGCCTTTGAAAACTGCAAAAAAAGGCTGTAATTCCTAAATGGTTAATGCAATATTTGTTTGTTAAGCAGCTTGAATTTGGTGGAAAGTCTACACATCACTCTTGATTGCTTAATTTCAAATCCATTGTGGTGGTGTACAGAGGCAGAATTACAAAAACTGCATTGCTGTCCAATTACTTCTGGACCTGTCTGTACGAATTGATATAAAGATCAAATATAATGTCAAATAAAATAGCAACATTCAGATAGCTTTGGAAAACAGCAGGTGACAATTTGGAATCTTGCCTAAGTCACATTTAAAAATGATTTTGTACTTTTGAGCACTTGCCATGATCCATGCACGAATATTCTTGTTTCCAGGTTCTTCATTTACAGGTTCCGTAAGAAGCATTTCAAAGAGTCGTGTGAGAGATATAACAGTGTTACTGTTACTGGTGGAGACAACCTCCTGTAACAGAATCAGATGACAGGGCTGGTTTTAATAATTAAAAAATGTAATAATTTAATAATCACATACAAAAAAAAATATAATTTTTGTGAAATTCTTCAAATAAAAGCATCAATGTTTGGTAAATATACACATACCTTACAGTTTTTTCTTAACATTTGGTGTGCTGGGGGGATCAACCAATTGAACAGCTCCAGCAGCAGTGTTGAATTCTCCTGGCTCTGAAGAGGCTGAGGTAGAGTCTTTAACCAGGATGACACCAGAGGAAGCCATCCCAGCTGAGAGGGCTCCATGTAGATCATTCCGCAACGACTCACTGTGGCTGGCTAGAACAGAAGCTCAATATTGCACTAAGCAGTGTAACAGTATACCCCAACCTGGTCAGCAAATCCTGTTAATGAACCTTTACAACTTAGATTATAGCAGTACTATAGCAGTATATAAGACAATATAGTTCCAGTAGTGGTCAAAAGATCAGAAGTCCAAGTATCTTACTGAGGCCTGTGATAGGTCCATCGCCTCAAAAATCAGACTCATTTGATTGGACATCTGGATAATTTCTCCACTCATGAGGCACAGCTGCAAGAGAAATATTAATTTGTCACCTAATCATACAGTTTGTTAAGCAACAGACTGGATAATATATAGAGGATTTCTAGTTACTACGATCAATATTTTAAATGCACCAATATATATACACCATTAAACTAACTGCAATTCAATATATATATATATATCTGTTATGAAAATAAATGTAGATCAAAAGCTTACCTTTTTGTTGTCATCCAGCACAGTGTTCATGCTCTCAATCCAAAGTGTGTCAATTGGTCCATCGAACACCACCCACTTCCTGTCTGGGGTCTGAGCTGAGGCAAACTCCCGAAATGTATTTGCCACAATCCCATCATTCCACTGAAAAAGAAAGAACAGTTACAGAAGACACATTCAAGAGTTGAACCAGTCTGACAGATGGATACCCACCTCATGAGACACTGGGTCGAACTGACCAAAAAGCTGTCCCATTGTAATGGATTTAGGGTTGACTGTGAGATATTGGACTTTCTCCTCTTCATTGTAGCCCCTCTCATTCATAAGTGTGAGGGTGTCAGCTAAAACATGGAGCACTTTGGTTTTGCCAGCAAAAGGTTCACCAACAAGCATGAATCTAAAAAAGCAGAATATTGTCACTTTGTCATAGTCAGAATTTAGTTTTCATCCTTCTGTACAGACCTGTATTAAATAATAACTACAAGTGTTACAGCATGAAAGTTATCACATCATTCCTTAAGAGCTGTTGGTGTTAATGCACTTGGTTACATCTACCTGGACTAACATGCTATTATGCCTTAGGTCTAGTTAACTCCTGGTCATGGATCATAAATATATAGCTGGAAGTTCAATTTGGGTGAATCTATATTGAGGATATTTGCTGCATTGTGAAACTATGTATACCTACCCATGGCGTACGATCATCATCTCGTAAGTCTGTATAATTTTATCCAGGAACACTTTCACAGGTTGGACATTGTGTTTTATACAGCATTCATGAGTACAAGTGAGAAGAAGCTAATGAAACAGAAAAAAAATCATTTCAAAAAGGTAAGACATGTAGAAACATCATGATTCGAAGAAATATTAAAAGATCCATAAATACTCACCTGATAGTCAGCTGTGGGCAGAGAGACTCCAGGAAAGAGGTCACTGATAATTCCATTAAACAGAGGGATA
The DNA here is from genome assembly GCA_024363135.1 of Leptodoras oyakawai. Classification (NCBI taxonomy): domain Eukaryota; kingdom Metazoa; phylum Chordata; class Actinopteri; order Siluriformes; family Doradidae; genus Leptodoras; species Leptodoras oyakawai. Next base: position 7,430,416 of record JANCOA010000020.1, on the reverse strand, counting down.
TCATGGGAGAGAAACTTGGGCTCATTCACATCCTTGATGGAACGTAGAAGCTAACCAGTAAAAACAGCACATGAGTCTTGACCCAAATAACAGAGTTTAATATTTCTAATACATCAAGACACACTATACTTATTGTCCCTTACAAGAACATCTTCATTTTCATTTGGAAATTTCAGTTTAAGGTTTCCTGCTGCCACTAGTACTGCTTTAACAGCTCTCATTCCATAATCATAGTGGAACTGGGAGGACAACTGCTCAGAGCACAACCTGTAGGTCATTACTATCTTCACTGAAAGTGGTTTGGCATTCAAAAAGCCATAAGAATACAGGGAGATCTCTGCGATCAGAGCATAGTTGGGTACCATCATTGCCACTGTTCTAAACAAAACCTAAAAAAAAACACAGGAGAAATATAATAGCATTTAACCAGAAAAAATAGTAAGCAAGAAAATGAAAGCACAAAAACCAGCCAAATTCTCACTTTAAGGTTATCAGGAAGCTCTGATCTTCCTGCATATCCAGGGTTCATGGTGATGGCTACAAAGCAGTTGGGATTGAGGTGAAGCTCTGTACCCTCAAAATCAAAAATCTCCAGCTTCGCCTCAATCGCTCTCTGAATACACAAGATCTGTTGTGCCACCACAGAAAGCACCTCCAGCTCAATACGGTTAAATTCATCAAAGCATGCCCATGCCCCAGAGGATGCCAGGCCCTTAAAGAACTGCGTCAGGTAACAAAAAATGAGTCAAATGAAAGTAGATAATATTACAGTAGTCAGAGTAAAAGTAATATTCCTTTCTTCAGATCCAGCCTAAAAGCAGCTCATTCAGTCCGAGAGCTGCTCTACTTACCTTCCCCATGGCTAGGTAGTCAAGTCCATCAGAGCAGTTGAACACTACACACTGCACAGCAAGGGCTTTGGCCAAGTCTTTAGTGGTCTCTGTCTTTCCTGTTCCTGCAGGGCCTTCAGGAGCACCACCTAAATTCAGATAAAAAGCTCCAATCTGCAATGTAGATATGAAAGTCACATAAGTCAAATGCTGATTTAAATAATTCTACTTCTTCTTTTAAGAAAATGACTAGATAATCACAAAGAATGGTTGGTGTTAGAGTTTTGGTTTACCAATGTTCTGTAGCATCGGTCTGTTAAAGGTGTGATGACCAAACGAGGCGAATTTCCCAAATACTCATAAGCATACTTGACATCACAATTTATGATGCAGACACGGACATTTTCGTTTTTCCAGTAGTAACGGAGCTGTGCTAACCACTGGAAATCTGTCTCACAAGAAACACCTGAGAAAAACAAGTAAAATACATAAGAATCATAAGAATATTACAAAGAACGAAACAGTAAGGACAAATGACGTTTAAGTAAATAACAATTACAAAGTAATGCAAGCATACAGCCGATATGCTATAAAACCGTGTACAATAAACAGTGTACAATAAAGTATCTATGAGAATCAACTTAATTAATGAATTAATATAAACAACCTTTCTGGATCATTTCCATTACAACATCACGAGCATGCACGTCTATAGTGACCAGAGCTCCTAAAGTAGTACGCGTCTGTTTAGGCAGTTTTCCCCTGACCAGCTCCACGATGTCATTCAGCTGGCTCTGCATCTGATCATAATAGTTTTTCAGTCCCTGCCAACAAAAATAACAAGACTATTTATAGTCTTATAACAACACTATTTTAACAACTGTTTTGTAAACAATGCTGTTGTAATTACTGTGCGTGACACTATAAGCATTACATTAATTCCACTCCTTATTGCTTCATGCACTTCTAGGGTCCAGTATATTTGAGAGGTACAGAGGACCACCTGGCCAGGCCAGTCACAAACCCACTGACTCCTCTTGGACTCTGGGTAAGCCTGCAATATAAACAGGCAAGAAATTAAGCTGGTATAAATATGTGTAAACTTAACAGTCCCTTAAAGAACTGCGAAAGGTAATATCACTAAAATGTGCTTTATATATCATTGCTGTCCAAAAAAAAATTTTAATTTTTCTTCATCATTCGAACACAGCAGCTGCCCTTAATGTTGTTATTATTATAATACTATAATATTATCATAATACTTACATTAAAATTAAAGAAAATTTTTACCTTATACTGTAAATCTGCAATTTTTGGACATACTTGCTTTTTTTTTGGACACCAACTATATACTACAAGATATACGTTTTGGACAGTTTTGAAACAGTGGGCTGTTTTTGCTGACATTCTGATGTATTGTCTCGCACTCATCTTTTGATCCCAAACCCAAATGTCTTCAGTGTATAGCAAAAACAAAATTGGCCTTGCCATTCCAATACTTTCAAAGGAGACTGTATAAACGTGTATATGTCACAGAGCCAGCACTACTGCCTGCATACTGTATGAGAGTGATAACAGAATAAAAGTGAATGGTAACAGAATACATTTGTACCACATTTTAAAATCTTACCAGTCTGGCACAGTTAATTATGTGCCTAACACTACGCAGCATCATATCCTCCACCTGCACAAGCCACTTCTCCACCGCTCCTCGTGCCTCTGTAGTGGAGATCAGCTGAATCAGGTCCACACGCTCACCCTCACTACTGTACATGGCCTGGATGTCTAAGTTAGGCAGGAAATCCAGTTTGGCGATGCCTTCAAAGCACTTCTTCAGGTGAGGCTGTACACGTAGAGGGTCCTTGGTTTCAGAGAGGATCTCCAGCATCTCATCATTTGACAGGAAGAAAAAACTGTGAAATAGAAAATTAAAGAAATATAATGGTACAATTAAGGGTACTGAATGTACTGTCAGTAGAGTGAAAAAGTAATATGGGTGAAATAATGCAGTTTTCAAACAGGCTACCGTGGAAAGAATAGTCTTTTCTTCTCAAGGTAAGCATTCAGTCCCTTCATAATTTTTTCCAGAAGGTTATTTGAGTCCTGAAGATTCTCAAGTAATCTGGGGAGTGACGTTGCTGGTAAAACCTGCAACACACAGTATCAGTGTGCTCAAGGTCAAAACAGTTTTAGAAATGCATGACTATGACTAAAACTGATTGGTGTTAGAGTTTTGGGATGAGACCAGCATGCTATCATTACCTTTGGGTCTTTCACACAGTGTCTCATAATTTCCTTCCAGTTTTTGTCCACTATCTGAAATAGACGTCCCTCTTCAGGCATCTGCTGCATGATGTCCTGTGAGCTGAAGATAGGCTCCAAGTAGAGCCACTGGGCCTGTACCTTCAGCCACTCGTCAATGGTGTCCTGGATATGGAGTAAATGTTCCTCCCAGGCCTAAGCAACAACCGTGATCAATATTTTTTATTAGTAGCGTGTAAGATCCAGATATAGACAATTCAGAAGACTTTTTTTAAAAATCCTCATAATTTTAAATCCACATTAGCAGGGCTCCAGACTGCAACCAAAATGCATATGCAACCTTTTAGATTTTGTGTGTGAGTTAAAAATTGATGTGCTCACATTTGTGCGAGAGCATTAAGAGCAGGTGCCTAAACACAGTGAGTGAGGCACATAGCTAATTGGTTGGCTGAATCAGAAGCCACTCATTAATAATGCACAAATACAAAATAACTGCCGGTGAGACATGAAAAGCTAGATGTGGTAGATGTGTGTACTGTGAGGAATGAAGATAACTTACAGCTGCATCAGCTCAAATATCAGTTTACACGGTAAATAAAGTTTACATATTAAATAAATGCTATATATTAAATTAAGTTTATAAATTAAATTAAATCTTGACAAGATTTTATCATGAACAAATGAAAGCTAAAATCATTGAAATCATTACAATTGCAAACTTAAAAAACATTAATAAAATGAAATGAAATTTAAAATGATCATTATTATTATTTAATAATAATAATAATAATAATAATAATAATAAAGCCTGATTGATCACTGCATGATTTTATCTCACCTATATTTAAAATTCCAGGCTGTAAATTAATTTATTTGTTAATAAAAAAACACAATTAAAATCAAATGTGATCAAATCATGTGCTGGTGCAACCAACTATGAAAGTTGCTAGCACCAGTGCTACCACTGGAAAAGTTAGTCTGGTGCCCTGAATAGTCACACACCTCGCACCAACACATAATGTAAATTAATTTTAATATAAAAAAAGTGCACTGAGAGTACTGAGAATGCCAAATTACCTTGACCTCTGCCTCAAAAGGTTTGATAAAAGGGGAACCCCTCATGGTCTGGGTTTTCACTATCTGGTCATCCAACATGGTCTGAATTTCATCCACTGCAGAAAGGATAGACACACCAGTCTCCCTATATGGATGATGATGGAATGACACTTCACCCCAGGCCTCTACCATATTCTGCATGGCCTTCTCCATAGAGAATTCCTGTAGATATCAAGAATATGTTGTGTTAAAAGACCTGGCAGTCAGAGAAACATTTTAAATGGCAATGCTAGGTTATGGACTTTAATGTCTCACTTTGCTGGCAGCTGTACTGATGATCTCAAACTGTTCCATGTAAGGTGCAAGGTTATGTTTAAGGACTTTACGTAGTGTGGTGCCTGAGTTGGGCATCATGTCAAAGTTCACAATCTCTGACATCTGTTCCCAGTGTCGAACCCTCAGTCCAGGATTACACAGAATGGACACTGTTGGGATGAACTCCTTTAAATAGAAAAGGATAAAAAATTGAATGTGCCATCCTATGAGATGTTAGAATAAATCTTAAAAAGGAGAGATAGTTATTTAAGACAAGAAAGAATCAGGTGCAACAAAATAGAGCATCACAATTTAAATTACAATACAGAATGTGGAAATGAATTATATTTTGGTGTACCTTGAATTCTTTCATTTGCTCTATGACTCTGCTGCAGACCCCAACAATAGCATTTTCCTGTTTGTCTTCATCTCCTCCAGGCCGTCTCTTTACTGCAGACAAGTTCTCCCGCTCTTGCTCAGCCTTCTTCTGTTTCTGCTGGAAAAACTTTAGACTCTTGTAGATTTCTTGCAAAAAACCATCCACATCTACCTCCATTTTTTCACCATTCAACTCTAAGAAGGAACCATCCATCCACCTGAACATGATCAGAGATAGAACAGACACACATAAAGTAGGTATGAATTGAGTTAGACAAAGTAATTCAGTCTGTAACAAGACATACACAGCACTGCATCATGTTAAAGGGGACATATGAAAAAATCACTTTTCAGCTTTAGATAGTCAGCTCTCTGTAATGCCTACTGACCCTCAAACCTGAAAACATGTAAACCTAGTCAGTTAATTCTTTTGTTTTGTTTATTTCACGAGTCTCGGATGCACCGGCATTGAGTTGAAGTTAAGGAAAAGTGGTCAGAAGGTCATGAGTTCAAATCCTAGCAACACCAAGCTGCCACTGTTGGGCCCCTCAGCAAGGCCCTTAACCCTCAACTGCTTAGTTGTATAAATGAGATAAATTTAAGCCACTCTGGATAAAGGCCAATTGCCATGAATGTAAAAATGTATGAGAAATGCACTGCTGTGGGCTGGTTGGTTGTAGACCAACACACATCACTACATCAGCTTTCAACCTCGGAGGACAGAGCAGCTGAGTGGATAAAGTTTATTTTTGATAACAATGTCCCAAAAACCACTCGGCAAAAACCTGCACATGTGCTTAATAATTTAACTCCTTTTACAACCTGGGTCAGTACAATGCAGGATGTTGTGGGAATAAAAACACAGGTTTTTACAATTACTTGTAACAATTTTTTACCAGTTAAGTAATTCATGCATTACTTGAACATCTAGCAGCAATTGTACTATTGAGATTCAAAGTAACTGGAGACAAAACTATTTAGTACTTCATGTAGATCCATATACCCTTAAATATGAAAATGACTCACTGAAATTGGTTGAGAAATGTAAATATTATGGCGCTTTTGACCCAGAAAAAAACAGCTAGTTTTAGCGTGTCCGAAATGGCGGATATGTTGGCCAACATGTTGACTTCACTCCCATCGGCCAATGCAGCATCTATGTAACATGCCTGCAGGCACACCCAGCCGCAGATGGGGCAGAGGCTCATTATCATTTAAAGCAACAGGTGCTGAAACCAAGCATTTGGAACAAGCTAGTTTTTTGACCAAAGAATGTCTTAATTTGTGGGAAAATGGGTATAATATGTCCCCCTTAATAAGAAGGCTGAATAATATACAATACACTGAGGATTGACCAAACCTTTTCTCAGTTTGCTGCCATTTTAGTACAATTGTAAACAGCTTCTGATATGGTTCAATGTTCTCTTTGATCACATCAACCACTGGATAAACAGTTAGGTCCCAGTTGTACAGTGCCTCCTCTTTGTTGATGAAGACAATTGCCTCCTCGACATTCTGAAGCCTCATCTGTACTGCTGTTACATCTTTCACGTACTGAACAAGAAGAATGGGGGAAATGTCATCAAAATTTAGGCATCAAATTACTCTGATGATAATTAGAAAGCCTCATTTGTAGGAGATATTGTGCTGTTGTTGTTTTTTTTACCTGTTGCATCATGTCCAATTCGGAGCATTCTGCAAACTCCTTGGTTCTGTGGCCAAGTTTCTCCAACTCTAGAATCAGCTTCTCCTTCCTGCCCAACAGTTCCTGCTCTCCTTTCTGCTTGGCTTTTTCTAACACCTATACCACAGAATCAAAACTACTACAGGCAGGATACAATCATATTGCTTACAAGAATTACATTTATCTTTCATTAAATCTAAATATCTATGACCAAATCTGAATCACTAAAAGGCAAACATTACCTCAGCACTGAGCTCAAAATATGGATTAATATTTTGTGGCCACAGTAGTACTGCTGAATGAAGTTCCAAGTCTTCTGCATCAAATATGTGTACATGTAGTAGATAATTGAATCTACAATGTATTTCCTAGAAGAAATATTGATTCTGTCTGTTATTATTTTTGCAGTTGTACACTGCATAGATAACAATAAGATGCTAAGAGCTCACCGTTATCTTACTGCTGAGCTCTTCTAGTCCTTTGGTTTTTGCATGAGCGATATACTCGATCATTTCAATCATGTCTTCTGTTGTCTTTGGTTGTTTTATAGCCTTGTCCCGAATGGTCTCAAAGTCTTTGCAGATTCTTTTAAAAAAATCGATACGAAACAAATCATACATCAAAGACTTTCTAATAAACTCAATATAAAAACTGATCAATAAAATTGAAGTGAAATTATTAAAAAAAAAAAGTCTGGGGAGTATTACTGAAGGCACTGTTCACGATGTTTGCTGAAGAGTCGTGCCACAAGGTTTTGAGCAAAAGTCTGTGCTTTCTTTGCCAGCCCTTGTTTGATTTCCTTGCAGTCTAAGCGGATCATATCAAAATAAGCCACTGATGGGAGGCCGGAGATCTCTTTAGAAAGAGCACGGAACACCTCTACTTGCTGAGATAAAACATCACAATCAGATACATAACAACACATTACACATCAACATGCTGTAATTTAAGCTAGGTTAAATGGTGAAATTTACCTCAGTGTACTCATCAAAACTGTGCTCCTCCTCCATAAAGGTCTCTACCAGTTTCTGTGCACTCCCATTGACAAGCCAATCATAGCTGTCAACTACAGAAAATACAAGTTTAGGTAAATGGACAAGCAGGTCCTCATGAACCACCCTGGTAATTCACAGTTCTAAGAAAGCATCCAGTTAGGTTTTTGAATCTGTGCTATTATGCTCAAGATTTTAAAAATGTGAGAAGCTTACTGTAATGCTGAAAGTGTTTTGCAGGTGCCTCTAGGTTTTCACGGACAGCATTCCTGACTGTAGTCTGTGCCCATATGACAATGTGGTCTGCCAGTTTAGCATCAACCACTGAACTATTGGCCTTATCTAGCCAGGACTGAACAGTCGGGACTTTCTGTGGAATGGTCAGATCTGTTAAATACCACTATTCTTATATGACGGAGCAGACTTTGGAGAGCAGAACAGAAAAATATGTATGTCGTGAAAATACGCCATATCAGATTTGTTCATTGGGAAATTCACTCAGCTAATATGTAATTTATGCCGATTAATATTATGAGGGTGAATCAAATAAAGACCTTCAAAAAACTAGAATTGATTCAAACTGCTTTTTAGAGAAATCAGGACACTTATTAAGCCCTAGGACACTTGCATAAACAAAATGGGGATCAACAATATAAAATACAAGCTACATTTCCAGAAAAGTTGGGACACTTTCTAAAAATGGAATAAAACTGAAATCTGTAATTTGCTAATTCACTTGAAGCTTTATTTAACAGACACAAGGACAAAGAAAAGATTTTCAGTGTTTTCACTCACATAATTGTATTTCTTAAATATAAATAAATTTAGCAATTGATTCTTGCGACACATTCAAAAGAAGATGGGAATTCACTGGCATTTCTGTGCAAAATTACTATATGGCTTCTTCTTTGAATAATACAGTTTCAGGTTGCATTTCTTGATGCAGCTGTGGAATGTGTTAAGTGACAATGATTTTCAAAGTACTCCTAAAACCTATGTGGCTCTGTCCATCATGGTAGCATGACGATTTCTCAAACCATACTGCCTGACGGCACAATGGTCATGCACATTCATCAGTGGTTTCCGCCCTTGGTCTTTACACATTCAGATGACCCCTGACTCCCTAAATCTTTTCATGATATTCTGAACTTTAGATTGTGACATGCCAGAAATTCTCTGCAATCTTGTACTGACACTGACTTTTTTGAGTGTGTTGCAGGCATCACATTCTATTGTTTTATTATATTTACAAAATACCATTATGCTTGTCAGTGAAAATACTGAAAATGTTTTCTTTGTAGTTTTATCAGTTAAATAAAAGTTCAAGCGATTTAACAAACCAGTTTTTGTCTTTATTGTATTTTTCCAGTGTCCAAACCAGTGTCCAAACTTTTTTCGGAAATGGGGTTTTTAGTCATTTCCTTTAACTCTCCCTTTTAAATACATTGTTGAAACTATGTAAGGTGGTAAAGATAATTAAACAATAGCCTTTCCACACCTGTAAAGTATTGATGATTGAGTTTAGAATTTCTAACACAGTCTCCTCCAGATCCTGAAAGCTGGGATAGAAGTCCATCTTCTCATTATCAAAGGTCAGGTCCATCATGAAGAGAGGAAGCTTGTGCTTGTTGAGGGGTCCAAACAGACTGACAAACGCCTCCACACTTCTCCCAATCAGAGCCTTCAGCTACAAATGGAGAATAACCTGAACCAATATATCTTCTAGGTCTTATCAGTACTGAGTAATTAACAACAATTTTGATGGCATCCTAGACTCACCTGATTGGAGAGAAGTGTTGAAGCACAGTTATAAAAGGCATCCAACTTCTCTCCTCTGATACTTTGCACTGTGTTCTTGCTGGTAAGCAAGTGAATAACCTTTGGAAACCAGGTGTTCATGAGCTTCTCCTCGATTTTCTTACACTCCACAGATACTTTGTTCTTTAAGTTGTAACTCTCCACGGGCCCTGTGGACCTTCACATCACAAACAGAGTTGAAAAGTAAACAAATGGACACCTGAAAAAGCGGAATTCTTCAATAAATAAGAATGCAAAGACTGCATAAATTAGTAGGTCTGAAATGACATTCCTACTTTACAAAAAAAACCTGACTGGCTGACTGGTCAAATGCCTCAAAAAAGTGATGCCTTGTTATGTCTAATAAAGATAATTTCTTTTTCAGTATTGAGAAAAGCCATGGAAATATTGTGAGGACTGTACCTATTTTCATTTGTATTTCCCAGACATAAGATAGCTGTTCTGCCAGAGTAGGATGCTCATAGTCCCTTGACATATCAAAGCTGTCATTTTCCAGGACCACCGACCGACAGACTACAGCCTTTCTTAAAACTAACACCATGAAGTCTGGATTTGCTAAATTAAAATCTAAACCATTAGGCTCTCTCTCCCCTAACACCCTCCTCTAAATCCCTCTCTCACTCACATACACCTTACACCCACATTTCAAGTGTGTCGTAAATTTGCTAACAGGATTTGGAAGTTTTCCAATGCTTTATTCAGAGAACTTCACAAAACAACATAACTTTGATATGTCATTAAATTTTGCCTTAAGAAAGCTTAACGTTTTCCACATGCACTAGCAGGCGGTACATAAATCATCCTGCTATGACCTGCCATTCATGAAATACACAAATTCCTGTTTAATCAACAATCCATCATAGATCCACAGTACCATGGAATGAAATGGAAATAGAATTGAAAAGTTATGCTTTCCCAGGACTCCATCCATGGACACACACAATATCATACTGCATTTTAAATAAGTCGCTTTTCAATAATCATGTATAATGTCTTGTTTACCTTATAGCTTACTTAAAATGTTTACACATTAAAGTTCCTAACTGTATTAAATAACACCTAACTAAGGATATCTTCATTTTCAGTAGTAATTTGGTTCACTGTTAGTCATTTTAATCTTATCATTGATCATGAAATTATCATTTCATTGGTGATTGCTCCAAAACTGTTGCTGCAAACTTGCTTGCATTGTTCTAGTGAAAAGATACTTCAGCAGGGTTTCAAAAAACAGGTGCCTTTTTTTCAAGATTTTCAAGTTTCAAGATCAATTCTGTGCCCAATTCTGTCTGTGTGGAATTTCACACCTCCCCAGGTTTGCATGGGTTTCCTCCAGGTTCTCCAGTTTCTTCCCAAGTCCCATAAACAGTGTTGAACAGCGTACTCTAAATCAGCGGTTCTCAAACTTTTTTAATGTGGGGCCCCCTTTGTGGAAGGTAAGTGCCACTGTGCCCCCCTGGCCCAAAAATAAAACAATAATTAAATAAAAAATGCTCAGTGAGATGGATGTGACTGTCTTTCACTGCACAGTTTTTCAATCCTTGGTGTAATTGGAGACAAACAAACTCT
>JANCOA010000020.1:7405752-7417026 GCA_024363135.1 Leptodoras oyakawai | reverse complement strand
TGTCTTTGGACTGTGGGAGGAAACCGGAGTACCCGGAGGAAACCCACGCCAACACAGGGAGAACATGCAAACTCCATGAAATAATCAGCCTATGCTAAAAATATCATTACTATGTCCATATTAATAAGGCATGGTAGCACTGGTGCCTCACAGCAGGCCTGGGTTCAGTCCCCAGCTGGACGGACAGGATCTGTGTGTGTGGAGTGTGTGTGTTCTCCCTCGTGTCCATGTGGGTTTCCTTTGGGAGCTTCGGTTTCCTCCCACAGTCCAAAGACATGCAGTCAGGCGAATTGGAGACACTAGAATTGCCCCTAGGTGTGCTTGCGTGGTGTGTGTGTGTGTGTGTGTATGAGTGTGTTTGCCGTGCTATGGACTGACAACCTGTCGATGGTGTTTCCCTGCCTTTCATCCATTGAGCGCTTCAGCACCTCTGCAAACCAGTAGTAGGATATGATCATCAGAGTGAGTGAGTAAATTAATATTTGGGATATTTTTTGGCTTTATTACTCCTGAATGTTCCAGTGACTGAACACATTATGGGCAAAACTGACAGTAAATATGTGCTCACTTGTTTGGGATGGATTAAAGCCATTTAGCTGAACTGGCCGTTTAAATGACCAGTAACTATAAGAAAGCAATAATACATATAATAACCTTGATAACTGTGGGTCTTTTTTTATTCTGTTTGTAAAGACTATAATATCCAAGAAAAATAACTACATTCATGGACCCGTTTGCCCACTTTGAGAACCATAGCACATGTATGTACTCTCTGTTGCCAGATATTACAGACATCTTAAAACATTTAGATGCAAAATTTTAATATTTAAACTTTAATATACAGCACAGCATTTGCATTTATGTATTATTATACACAAACGTGTGTAACTGATCTGTGTAATTTCTATAATGTAATGTTATTTACGTTTATATTGTATATGAAATGTATAGTTTATAACCGATAGTCAGTGAGTGACTGCACGTCATGGTCTTAATATCTCAATATAGTTGTTGGAATTTTCCTGGGATACAGTGTAGAAAAATTTGAAGGCATTTTCCTAACCATATTCACTCTCTTTTATAGTAGATTTAGTTTAGTCTAGTCATTCTGTTGCAATGAACATTCACAGACATATAATGCGTATTTCATTTGTATAGGCTTCATTCCGATGTATACACAACTAAGCTAAAGAACAGAAATCTAGGTCAGGTTCTTAGGTTCTGTACTTTGTTTTTAGAAATCCCCTGTAAATTTCATCAATAAATAGTAAACTATTGCATATGTTAAATGTGCTATATTCTTATGGTGATGGTGTAAATCAGGGAGAACATGTGCTTCAGATTTGGCAGCAGCTTTGTTTGTATGACAGAATGAGAGAGAGAGAGAGAGACAGAAGGAGGAAGAAGAAAGGGGAGGGGTGCAGGGAGCATGTAGGCATGCGCAAACAAGGGAGAGACATAGAGCAAGGCTGGAAGAATGAAGGCTGTGACGCACGATTATCTTCCCTCTGCCGACTCATTGGCTGCTGGGTCCGCCCATCGGTGAGCTCAGGTTCAGGGCTATGCCATCAGGGCAGATTATGAAGCAGATCTCGTCTCTGGTGCTCTCCTCCACTTGTCTCAATGGCTGAACGCAGGCTCTCCATGCTTCTCTTGCTGTGGCTCTTTGTGTGCATGCAGCCGGCGTGGCCATTTGATCAAGTGCCTGCAATCCTGGACAGGAGGTAAGGGGAGTTCTTTCAACTACAGCATCAGGAGGAGGGTGGAGAAGGAGAGGGAGTGATGCTGTGCAGTCCTCCACTGTGGCCAGTGTACAGCACGGATATAATAACCAAATATTGTTGAAGCAGCACTCCTGGATTAGCCTGAGCTCATGCATAATATCTGCGTAACAACGAAAACACTCTACAATGGATGTGCTTGTTGTGGTGCAGTTTTCTTCCTCTATTTGTAACTGCAAGATGTTCCAACATGGCTATGACAATGGGACATGAGGCGGACCCGGTGTTTTGTCTGAAAGAATCAGTTTACAGATGCTACTCTATTGTGTGCTAGGAAATAAGAAGCTGGGGTGAATCACTCCAGAAAGCTGTGAACACTCCCTAGACTTACTGCAATGTTGTTTACATGTTTGGCTAGCATTCCTTTACTAAACTGCAATGCTGTTTACATGTTTGACTAGAATTCCTTTACCTTACCTGGAATGGCTCTCAGTTTAGAGCATATGTAAATCCCTGGACGATATGAACTTCTTTTTAGCTTCAATTTATATTCCACTTAAAGGTAAGGTAAGGTAAATATCAGCAAACTCAGGGAGTTTTGCCATCTGTTTCTGTTGCTACGCATTGTATGACAGTTGATGTTATTTTTGAGAGAGCGTATGGTCTTGGGGGATAAGGGTAGAGGTGTTTTGATGCAACTGAGCTCCTGCCTTAAGACTCTTAGAGATGAAGCTGAAAGAATTACCTTCTGATATCTAGTGAAATATGGCACTGTGCCTACCAGAGGACCTGGCACATAATCTGTAGAACAGTATATTTGAAATTATTTTTTAAAACCTTTTGAAAAAAGTTTCCTCAGATGTACTTTGGGTAGTTAAGACTTTACGTAGAACCTTTAAGGGTTCCCCTAGATGAAAAAAAAAACAATGATGGACCAATTATTTAGCACTGTGTAAGAAATCTTCTACTTCTACCAGCATCTTTAAATCTTCTCTTCTTACTAAGACTTTTACCTTGAAACGTACAACAGCATAAAAAAAAGATTTCTTTGGATGTTTTCTATCTTTTTTGATCACACTATACAGCTCTGGTCAATGTGAGGCGACAGAACATTGCCACATGGCCCTGTAATCAACTCACGTGATTTATTTGGCTAGCAGTGTGGCTGTGGCTTTTTGGCCATCCTCACGTTACTCAGTGGTGTCAAATCCAACACAGATGGACCAGAATGGCGGCATGTGGAACCAAACAGAAACCTTTAACCTTAATCCGATCTAATGAAGTGATCTATTCTTAGATATCATGGCTGGTGCAGGGATTTTCTACATCCTTAGAGAGAAGAGACAGAGAGAACGAGGGAGCAGGTTGACACATTGGAGAACATGAAGGAGGAGACTTCTGTTCATTACATAAATGTCCAGTTCAGCACTTAGTTCACTGTGTCTAGCCCTAACCAAAGATAGCAGCAGACACCCAGTTGCTGACCTCAGTAAACTGGCCTTAGAACAAAAGCAAGAGCCTCATACCACCACCACCACCACCACCACCAACACAAATACATTTTGGAAAGAAATGCTATAAACAGGTGTTGTTTACAGCACAAGATCTAGAAATGTTTAAGAATGCACCAAGTATATGCATTTACACATGCCGTGTCTTAATCAGATTCAGTTCTAGTTAATTATCTTAACAGAGGTGGTGTTATATAGAAGTATCTCCTTGTTTATTTTCTCCACATTACTGTGCCTAACTGTCTAACTGCATATGAATCCCACAATTCCAAACATAGGTCATCCAGTACCTGCCTAAATCCTGGCCTGACGCATGTGTAGGAAAGCCAGAACACCCTTAATAAGGTTTAAGATCCTTTGCCAAGCTCATTATCACGTTTGGAAGTTTATGTTGTTCATCTTAGGTTAACCCTGTGGGTTGCAGTGCTCTGGGAAGGGTCAGAAAGTATCAACGATTCTTCATCGTCTTCACAAAGTGTGTAAGGCTTAAAGTTGGACATGCTCAATGTTATGGAGCTGATAAGAAGTGCATCTGAGAATGGATCTGGTATGAGTTTGAGAAGATGTTAATGCCAAGATTGCAAACATTTGCAGTGAGGTGGGAGGGAGGGAGAGCTGTGGTATTCTAGTACCGACACCGACATGCTGCTGAATGATGTGGCCAAAAAAGGAACACCTCAGAGGATTTATATTTTTTTACTTTATTGATTATGTGGTAAGAGCTATTAGATAAATATGATTAATCATCTCAGAACTGCCAATACAGGAATTTTAGAAGAGAAAGAACATCATGATTTATTGTATTAAAAGCTTTACTGAGATTTACTTCTAATATAGACATTATTAGTGAAATGGTTGGATTTGTGTCAGTGGATCAATTGGATTTCTGTCAATGAACTTACATTCAAGATTGACATGTTAGTTCTTAAGGATGTGAAGTGCTCGGTTCAGAGTAAACGGAGAGATTTTTTCTATTATGCCATATTAATTTCCTTTCCTTTTTCTGTAGCTTGGAGGTGCCAGCATTTCAAAGTATCAGAATCAGACCAGGTCAGTGATAAATTTACATTTTATTATTTTGACTCATCATTTTAAATAATCATTCAGCTTAATTGTGTACACTATTAAGAGTTTTATGTATAATCCTAATTAAAATAAATAAAGGGAATTTAAGAGGAAAAATATTATGCAGTTGATAATTAGAAAAAAATGACATTTGTCCAATCTTCAGATGTCCAGGTTTTCTTCTTTTAGTGCTCTTGCACAATATACAGTATAAATGTACAGCATACTATACTTTATGGTAGTTTTATTTCTTTTGGTAAATGAGATAAAGCATAGAATACTTCGTAAATGATCATAAATGAAGCATTGATTCACTCTGCTGTATGACTTCACTGTCATCCTGTCCCTCCTGTCCTATTTTTACATATTATGATGCAGATGGAGTAGGCACAGAAAGTTCAAGTGCCTCACATGAGGAGAGTTTTTCGCCTGCAGCTGAAAACCCGCTCCGAAAAATGTTGCAGGTATTGCATTTTCACGTTGCCAGTGTGACCTTGGGCAACAAGAATATTATCACTGCCTATGTCCATCTAAAACATCCTGCAAGACACTCAAACAATACAGAGACATGTTTAATAAATTAAAAGGAAGAGTGTTTAAATGTTCTATTTTGCAAGCTGTGTGTCTAATGTTTCATTACCGATTGCAACCTGTTCTTGCCTGCCAACAGCCCTATGGATGGCATTTGCACACTCAGCCTAGAACTAAAAGGAAGTTACTTCAGTCTACTAGCTCGGGACCATACTCTCCTCTGAGCGTAGCTTACAATGGCAAGATATGCATCCTGTTCAAGGCCAAGAGGCTGGCTATTCGCTACAGAAACAACACTTTTCTGGACTTAACAGAAAGGGTATTTGGACCCAATGCATCTGTAGATACCAAAGGCTCTGTATGCAACAAAGAAAAAGCCACGTATGTCAATTAAAAACCTAATTTGTCAGCCTTGTTGTCATAAATTGTTACATTTGTTTTTACTTTTTTTTATGTAATATTCACTACAAGATATACTGATTGATTTTAATGATGGTAGATGGTTACCTGATGGTAGCAGTGACATATATGTGTTGTTTGTCAACAGCCTTTCTCTTCGCTTGGGAGACGTGGAAGACATTAAAGGACTTGTTATTAGGTGAGTGTCCTTTTCTTCCTACCCTTTCTTCCTACAGTGTAAAGGTAAACAGAATAAAAGCTAAATAGAATTTCACACAATGACAACTGTTATAAGACCACTTGTGATCTTTACCACAGGCTCCAAATGTCCAACACGTTCTATGAGTCAGTAGGCCAGAACTGGTTCACATTGGACAGTGTTCATATCCACTACAACTGGACCCATGAGGCTACTTTCAATGCCACTGAGGTCTACGCTCCCGCTACCTACTCATATCATTGCCAGCATGTCAGCAGCTTACAGAAATATGACACCTTTCTGGTGCCCAGCTCCTACACAGATAGCTCTGCAAACTGGCACATCACTTTTACAGACTTCCAAGTAGGTGCACAAGTTGTTTACTAATGCTTCTCGCGGTAAAAGTCACAAAAAGCATTAGTATACTAATTTCTAAAATGGAAGATATTTAGCGTTACAAGATGCAACACTGTTCAGCAAGCTTAACTGAAATAACTTGGAAATGTTGGAATGGTGGAATGGTTGGAATGATGGAAATGTTAACTTTTCTTAGTGAGTGAGATGATGAGGCTAATTAACCTCTGGCAGTAACAGAGAAGAACACAGATACAATATAGAGAACATTACCTGACTGTTACTTTATAGACAGAGAAAGCATTACAAGCTTCTATTCTATTGATATCCTTCCATTTCATGTCCCCAGATCCAAGCCTTCAATGTGCAATCCAACAAATTCGCCTCAGCCAGTGACTGCGCAACCTTCTTTACTCCAGCCATCCTGATGGGACTCATTACATCTTTGATTCTGCTTTTGGTGTTGGCCTATGCTCTGCACATGGTAGTCCACCTAAAGCACATTGACCGATATGAAGAGCACAAGACCACTGTCTACTTCCCACGTATGCCAGAGGCTGAGCTCCCTGACAAGAACAGTGTTTAGGGGCAGGGTTGCCACCATGACACCACCTATGGACCAAGCGCAGCTCTGAAAAGAACCAGACAGGACCTCTTCTTAAGCTTGCCTCTTCTGATTCTGGATTGATGTACTGTGCTCTCAGTCTAAGTCCTGCCTGGAATATAATCGATTGGCTGATGGCCTTAAGTCCTGAGACAGGAGGTGAGATAATCTGCTGAATTCTGTGGTTAATCCCAGAACCTGGGCACATCATGCTTCTCCAGGACCAGGACTGGGAAGCCTATGAAGATGGAGTATTAAACTGGACTTTCACTGGACCAAAACTGGGTAGATTTTAGAACAACCTAAACCTGAAGTACTGCAGAAAACTACTGTATGAATATCCAAGAGATTTGAGTAACAGGGAAGAAAGAGAAATGAATGCAGAAGTGAAAAAGTGTGCCTGTGACCCAGTGGTCAAAAAACGGTTTAGGTTACTGACGTAAATAACAATGAAAAAACATTTTGCGACTGCCAAAATTTGGCAAAACTTGTCAGCCTTGACAGATCACTGACAGTAAAAATGTGAATGTGAAAAATATATAAAGAAGAAGAAAACAAATGTAAATATACAGTGCTTATAAAACTTTACTGTAGTTTTTTAAGTAATCCAAACATCACGTGTACAATAGAGTCTTCAGTTCAGTCTTCAATCTCAAAATATGCAGCTAATGATGTAGTTGTATTGATCATGGCCACTGATTTTAGTATATAACAGCCTAAAGTACAAATTATAAGTACCTAAAAGAGCGTATATCAAACATGCATCAAAAAAGTTTTATTTCTAATTCATAAATATGTAAAAAAAAAAAAATCCAATGCATCTAATTTTTTATGTGATACATATTAGACCTATTTAAACTCTTTCCTGGTTAGTAAGTGGAATGTATTAGGTCTAATATACACACACTAAGTTACAGCAAATGCAGTGTAACTATAGGGAAGTCCTGTTAAAAGAATGAAAGAATGCTGTATGATATCTCATGTAGGTGTATACCCTCAGTATCATATTCAGTAAGCCTTTATATATCTATGAGTAACATCAGTAACGCATTATTGCAATAACGCACAGCATGAAAACAGCTAATGAAAAAACCTTTCAGGGCGGCTCTGACATCATGTGCAGCTTGTTCTTTTTGTCCAAATGGAAGCTTCCATACACATAAAGGTTTCCAGTCAATGTAGTTTGAAAAATAAACAATGATAAGAAGAAATGGTGTGTGCATCAACTTCAAGTCTTCAACTTCATTTTCCATAAGTGGGTGTTTTGCATACTGTAGCCATTCAAAGCAAATAACCAGGAAGTCAGAAGAGAGACACAGCAATGGAAGAGTCAGTGGTTATTTTTTTCAGATCACATCAGGTCACTGGCTGCAATCACTTGGATCAGAGTTCCTGATAGATAGGTCAGGTGAATGCAACCTCATCCTCTTGCCTCTGTTTTTCCTCTCTGTCCTTTCTGCCATCTGTTCTCCCCTCTCACCTCACAGCAAGAGCATAGCTAACTCCTCACTGGGATAGTTTACCTGTCAGCTCTGAACCAGAAACGTGTGTTTGTCGCCAGAATTTTTTGCCTTAAACTTCTTGTTACACAATTTACCATCCAGGTTTACAAATACTCAGAAACTTCTTCCAAGCTATTATTATTATTATTATTATTATTATTATTATTATTATTATTATTTTGTGTGTATGCATGGTGCCCTTTGTGTCCCATCCAATCCTGCCTTGAATGAATGAATGAATGAATGAATGAATGAAAACATTTACATTACATTAAACAGAAATATTTAAAACAATCAGATTTCAGTTAAAGACTCATTGATGACCACTGTAAAAAGAAAACAGAGAGAAAAAGCACAACATACCATAGTGTGAGGTAGTTTTTCCTTGCCACTGACACCCACGGCTTGCTCATTAGGGATAACATTTAGTGATAAATTTATATAAGTTAAAAAATTATGTCTGGATTTTATGTCTTTGTAAAATTGCTGGAACAATGTCCATTGTTAAAAGCCCTTTAGAAATAAACTAAATTGAACTGGATAACTAAAATTCCATTGCATTAGCAGATTGTTTAAGGTAGGACTTCTTTTGGGGTACCTTTCTAACCACCTTCTTATGGACATGATGTCTAAGAGTTTTGTAAGTTTATTTTATAAGATTCAACTAGGTTGTGAAAACTGTAATGAAATTCAGTGTCCTTCTAACGGTGTGGATATAGAATATTCTCATGAGTCTCACCCCTCACAAATATCCATCTGTACTAGATATCCTGAATGTTTTTTTTATTACAGCCAGGAGCGTGTGGTAATTTTATCGATTTGTATATTTTAATTTAATGTACCAACCTCTTAAATACACCAGAAACCTTATGTTCATACCAAGAGAAACAGGAAACGGTTAGGCATCATTTGGGTGTCAGTAATTTTGGTAATGTGTTTTTAAGGGCTGGATGGTGTAAGCAGCCATTGAATTTCTGTCTTTCTGCTCTTCTTTAACAGACCAGTCAGTTGGAAATCTGGTGTTGGTGCCAGCTTCATTTTAATCCCACTCAGTGAGCCAGCTATATTAGGAAGAATTATGGACAAATGACTCATCCCTTTCAAACAGATATTAATGATAATAGGACAAAGCCAGGCCATTCCAAGCCAGTGCTCTTTGGTGTACACTTTTCTCTTTTCTTCATCCAAGGCCACATGAGCTCACAAGTAAAACACTATGCTACTACTTATTTAATTGTCCCTATGTGTACTGTAGGTAGAATTTCATCATTTCATTATACACAGCCTCTAAACATTTTTGTCAGTTAGATTTTGCTGGTACGTAGTTTACTTTAGTAAGGAAAGGTCTCTCTCTTTTTTTTGTTTGCTCTGTGTACATGGATACCTGTTGATCAACCTATCAGTCACTCTTTCAAAGTTCAAAGTCCAAAGTTCCTTCAAAGTTAATATAATTGATTAATACAACCACAATTCCAATGAAGTTGGGACATTGTGTAAAACATAAATAAAAACAGAATACGATGATTTACAAATCCTTTTCAACCCATATTCAATTGAAAACACTACAAAGACAAGATATTTAATGTTCAAACAGATAAACCTTATTGTTGTTTTTTTTTTGCAAATATTCGCTCATTTTGATTTTGATGCCGGCAATACGTTCCAAAACAGTTGGGACAGGGGCATGTTTACTGCTGTGTTACATCACCTTTCCTTTTAACAACACCTTTTAACTAAGCATTTGGGAGGGAACACTAATTGTTGAAGCTTTGTAGGTGGAAATCTTTCCCATTCTTGTTTGATGTACAACTTCATTTGCTCAACAGTCCGTGGTCTCCGTTGTCTATTTTGCATAACGCGCCACACATTTTCAATGCGAGACAGGTCTGGACTGCAGGCAGGCCAGTCTAGTACCTGCACTCTTTTACTATGAAGCCACACTGTTGTAACACGTGCAGAATGTGGCTTGGCATTGTCTTGGAATTAATACCTTTCAGCATTAATGGTTCCTTCACAGATGTGCAAGTTCCTCATGAAATGGGAACTAACACACCTCTATACCATTAGGGGTGCTGGCTTTTGAACTTTGTGCTGATAACAATCCGGACAGTCCTTTTCCTCTTTAGCCCGGGGGACATGACTTTCATGATTTCCAAACACAATTTGAAATGTGGACTCGTCAGACCACAGGACACTGGCCTCAGTCCATCTCAGATGAGCTTGGGCCCAGAGAAGCCGGTGGCATTTCTGGTTGTTGTTGATATATGGATTTTGCTTTGCATGGTAGAGTTTTAACATGCACTTGTAGATGGAGCGATGAACTATGTTCTCTAACATGGTTTTCTGAAGTTTTCCTGAGCCCATGCGGTAATATCCTTTACAGAATGATGTCAGTGTTTAATGCAGTGACATCTGAGGGATCAAAGGTGTTGGTTTTCGGCCTTGCTGCTTGCTTGCAAAGATTTCTCCAGATTCTCTGAATCTTTTGATGGTATTATGGACTGTAGATGACGAAATCCCTACATTCCTTGCAATTGCATGTTGGGAAACATTGTTCTTAAACTGTTGGACTATTTCCTCATGCAGTTGTTCACAAAGTGGTGAACCTTGCCCCTTCCTTGCTTACGAACGACTGAGCCTTTTGGGGATGCTCTCTTTATACCCAATCATGACACTCACCTGTTTCCAATGAACCTGTTCACCTGTGGAATGTTCCAAACAGGTGTTTTTTTGAGCATTCTTTAACTTTTTGTCTTTTGTTGCCCCTGTCTCACCTGTTTTGGAATGTGTTGCAGACATCAAATTCAAAATGACTGAATATTTGCATAAAACCAATAAAGTTTATCCGTTTGAACATTAAATATCTTGTCTTCGTAGTGCATTCAATTGAATATGGGCTGAAAAGGATTTGCAAATCATCATATTCTGTTTTTATTTGTTTTACACAATGTCCACAATGGAAAGAATGACAAAGCACAATTTTTGAATACTGTGAAAAGATTATATTATGACTTTGAATACTGCCTATATCACTGGATGAAACATCACAAACATGCTCAAGTAAAAACACAGGAGCCCAGATTAATGTGATCTCTGGTTTGAGAGTTTTCTGCTAGTACCAGTGAATGTTCTTGTTGATGAATGTGCTTGAATTGTAAGTGCATCTGAATATAAGGTTTTTTTGGCCGCATTTGACCAATGGCAAAATCAATACAGTAACATAAAACCAAAATATAAGCTGTATATATACTGTAGATCATTTACCAAAGCAATATTTTAAACAATATATTTAGGATTATCTAGTTATCTATGGGCGGCACGGTGGCGCAGTGGTTAGCGCTGTCGCCTCACAGCAAGAAGGACCCGGGTTCGATCCCCGGGTGGGGCG
>JANCOA010000020.1:7255011-7273445 GCA_024363135.1 Leptodoras oyakawai | reverse complement strand
GCTGGTCCAATTTAGCCATGAAACCTCCCACACTAAAATGACAGGTGTTTCAGTTTCATTGTCTAACCCCTGTATATTCTATAATAACTTGTATGCAAACAGTCTTATAACTGCCATTTTTTGTTGCTTTTGTATTGTTGCTGGAAATAACCACAATTTATTTTCAAAATATTGCATTTCATAATAAAGACAAACTGTAACATAGAGGTATATTTTTGCTTTATCATCACCCTTTAATCAAGCCTGATCAAATGTACAGTACTGTAATATATGTACACGTGTTTGTGGCTTACCTGGATGGACTGTCCCAACCGTTTCAGAGCAGGGGTCTTCACTGGCGTTATAATACCTGTAACTGCACTATTTCTGTCCACTGGTTTGACCCTCTTGTTACAAGGTCCCTACCGTTTGAGCAACAAGACCAAATATTAGCACTCCTCAGCACTCACATTCCACAGATCATTCACCCTACATAGCTTAACTGTACCTCGGAGTCGTGTGGGAGCTCAGTGAGAAAGTCATCTTCATCCTGAAAGAATCAGAAGAGTCAAAATTTGGTTGCACAAAACAAAAGATGAGACAATGAGATGCGCAAGGGGTCTCTCAAAGACTATTCTAATCTTTACCTACACAGCGTCTGCTTAAAATAAACTGTGAACAGTTCTGGTAATTATGGATAAGAAAAAAGAAAACATGAGGTTTTGTGATGGTGTGTGTGTGGTAACGGGTGGTGAGAGCGTGTAAAGCTGCAAGAGATAAGAGAAACATAGCAGAGAGCTGAGCTGTGAATGTGGAGAGGCCTCTTTCCGGTATGACACAGGAAGCTGAACTGTAAAATGGCATTTTCCTACTGACAAAAAAAAAATGTGACAGCAGCTTCATTTATTGCTGTTGTTACTCTCAGAGCATTTTGCATTTTAATGTGCATTTGATGAATTGAAGTAATTAGTATATTAGGAGCGCGCGCACACACAAAAACACACCGTGCTGAGAATCAGTCACCTGGTCTCAGAAGCAAGGTCTGTGGCCTAAACTTCCGTTGCAAAGCAGAAAACGAGAGACAAAAATGAAGAGAATTTGTAACTGGCGGAAACTGAGTGAGTGTGTGTTACGTCCATTTAAGGAGGATTTGAATTAAAAACGGACTAAAAACAGAATGTGGGAAAGTGAGACCCGTCTACTAAACACATTCGTATGGTATTTCAGAAATTAGGAGTTCAAGCTGACCAAGTCTCTTAATTTCAGCAGATAGACTGAAACTCTTTACTAAAAAAAACTCACATAGTCTTCTGAGGCTCGGGCTGAAAATTCAGCATCACTGCTTGGGTCCTGTTTCCTTTTTTTCTGCTCAGAAAGTAACAGACAACATTTTGATTTGCCTCAAAGGCAGACAGATAGACCTAACCTCCATAGTTTGCGATAAGGTTGGTGTGGCAGAAAAGCAACTCACCCCTGCGAAATCAGAAAGGTTGGCACACGTCAGGAGTCTTTCTCTTGATACGGGAGACCTTAAAATATCGCCAAAGAATTTTTTAAGGTTAGATATTACCATTAAACAAGTTAGTCCTTGATGAAAATCATGTTTGTATAAAACCTGACAGTCAAAATGTCCAAAGATTTTGAAATTTTGGAACGAGGCACCAGATCCAGCAGTTACAATGATTAGAAAGTTATAACTAATAAAGTAATACATCCAAGTACAATCTATTTTACAATAATTCAATAAAAATAAATTCATATAAAATGTTTTTTTCAATTGGGGGAAAAAAAAAGCCACCTCGAACAACTCCACACAAAATGACCCCCCCCTCAAAAAATGAAGCTTTACCAGGAAGGTGACAAATTGGTCTCCGGCTCTTCAAGCTCCATCTTTGTTTATTTCATAACATCTTTAGATACTAACGCATCAACCACAATGAAAAATTATTTCTACAGTCCTCTGGGTCTCAGAAACACCTGTCCCACCTCTTCGGGGAAAGTAAGAGAGCAGAATTTTGTGTGTATGCACTACCAACTCTACACCTCCTCTCTTCCTCTTACATGTCTGAAACCCACATCCTGTATATAAAGAAGTTCTTGCTTCCTGTTAGCACACAACAGATTTAGACCTTACCAAAACTGCCTTTATAATACATTTACAAATGATGAGTAGTAAACTTATGAGGAAGTTAAATGTAGTCATTCATTTTGTAGAAAGGAGGTCACAAAATAGCCAACGCAGATTTGTTATACATTAGATTGCAGGAAGTGTGTTACGTTTTACACGTTATAATGAAGATACATCAGTGAGTCTTATATTTACTGAGACATTAACTTTTTTTTTTAGGTGGCAGTGCACTGCTTTCATGGTACACTCGTGAGTTTTCCCCTTAACCTTTGTCTTTTTTCCTGTATAAAACTTTAAATTGGCTTCAGTCAAGTATAAAACAGGAAGAGGTGTAGTTCATTTGTTACATCAACATATACACATCAACATAGCTGGAGTCAGCCATCATGTGGGAAAAGTGTGTTCTCACACGCTGTGGCATATTAACCATAAAGACTTCTATGCAAAACCATTTGAATATTAATTCCGTGGTATGTTCGATGTCATTATACACCCACTTTGCCCTTCAGCTCTTTCACCCACTGCATTTCAAGAATAAGAAAGACAACAGACGGAGAAACGTTTACATCTTTATTCACTATCAGAATCAGACTAAGTGCTCCCATTACAGAATAAAATCACATTTTACTGTAATGTTTCCTGGAGGTTAACAAAGTAGAAAGAATACAGTTTGTCCTACAAGGTGTGCGCCATGACAACCCAAAAAAGATCCTCAAGTTATGTGCAGGTTCTATATCCCTGACCCAAAGAGAAGCCAGAGAAGCAAATAAGACACACCGATCGGACCCATATGGAGGAGAAAGGGGTCAGAGTGAAGGGACCAACATGCCTTGTGAGACATTAACCAGAAGGAGCACCCAGCCAAGTAACACTACCCATACCTTCCCCTTATCAGCTTGTGTTTAAGGTGCCATTATATATTGTCCACATCAAGGCTATGAGGTGCATCATATGATCTCAGCAAGTGAGGAAAAGGATTAAAGCACTTACACTTAAATGTCATCACTTCCAATTCGCATTTTCTTTTTTTTTTTTGGCATTGTATACCCATATGCATGAAAGTGTTTCAAATAAAGCCAGATGTTGCCCATCATGGAGGAAGTGTGAGAAGA
Source organism: Leptodoras oyakawai (assembly GCA_024363135.1). Lineage (NCBI taxonomy): Eukaryota > Metazoa > Chordata > Actinopteri > Siluriformes > Doradidae > Leptodoras > Leptodoras oyakawai. Next base: position 7,270,226 of record JANCOA010000020.1, on the reverse strand, counting down.
GCAGAGTGAGGGGAAAAAAAAGACCTGTTAAAGCCATCACCTTTTCATACTGGGAGACTGTTGATAAGCATATTTATCAGCTCGTATACTGAAGCTTTACAACCAGTTTTTAATAAAAGTTACAGTCCAAGTGCTGACTGGCAAATGTACACGCTCATCTCCAAATTCCACTCACCCATGGCAACATTAAAAAATGTGGAAATATGATGTCAGGGGTAAAGCTTGGATTTAAGAATACGAGTTCTGAAGTAAGTAACTACACCATATTTGTGATCATGTTTTAATTTTAAACTTTGGGCCCCCTTCATTCAAGCACCAACTGATTTTTCAATTCACATGCCGAATCCACTAGCACCCCTCCTCCCTCCATATCGGATGTCCTCTCAGCGAATGGTGTATCTGACGTAGGGCACCTCTACGTCCTCACCGGTTATATCGTTGCAGCAGAGTTCAAACACTAGTGCTTTCACATGCTTCCCCAGCTTCTTCTTTGACACCTTCGTTACGATCTCGGTCATGCTAAAAAGCGAAGGAAAGCAAAAGTGAGATGACGATTCTTAACACTTGTCAAATTAAAACTAAATTTCAGCCTAGGTACTCTGGGCTGAGTAAGCTCTCTTTCGTGTACGAGTGTGAGGAAAATACTCACGGCAGCTCCAGCCTTTCTTTGAGCTTGGCAGCAGGCATGAAGAAAGAGTAGAGCATAGACACACCCTGTGAGAGCATTGTGATCTCCAGTTTGTGTTCATCCTGAGGTGGGCAGAAAAACAGAGGTGTTCTGAAATCAAACATTATGAGAAATAACCACTTGGACACAAGGTTAAGGAGTCATTAATACCTTGAAATAGTCCAGGAACTGTTTGAGTGTCATTTCCTCTCCGCTTGGCTGAATGCCTTTGACTTCGAAGCGGTCCCATAGTGTCCAGTCAATTTCATAATACTGTAAATGAAATCATTAACAAGGACCATTTGAATGAGCATCCGGGTAGTCTGCTGCTCATTAATCCATTCATCAGGGTTATTTCAACAACATACCTTGTGCTTGGGAGCAGCAATGGGCTCGGAGAAGGCAAAGAAAGGCAGGGCAAGGTTCATGAATCCGTTCTTGTATGTCTCAAGCTTCTTGTGACCCTGAACGATCTTGAGCAGCTCCAGACACACCAGGCCGACTACTGCAGCTGTTGTCGTGGCGATGGCGGGAATGATTTTTCCAGCAATGAGTTTGCTCTGATACACAGAGGAAAAAAATATATATTCAAAACAAATATTCTATGGCCACCACCATCTATGTTACAAAGCAAGGGCAGAAACTACTCACCTTGTGTCTGTCTGCTGGAGGAATGTCATAATTCTCTGCTCTCAGATTGGAAGCTGCTACTATGAAGTCCATGTGGAAGTTTGTGTCATCGTCCTGAATATACATGAAAAATTATTTTAAAAAAAATTCAAACCAACCAAAAAAAAAACTTTTCAGTACAGAGTCAGTACATGTTGTACCTTTTCAAAGTCTATGGAACAGAGTTTGAACCGAGCTGCTGCCTCTGAAGAAGGCAGGAGGGTTTTCAGCTCCTCAAGCCTCGAATCATCTACAAAAGAACAGCAGGGTTACACATTACACACAGACACGCATAATTAACGTCCATTAAAGCAAATCTTGAATTAGGCAAAAGTATATATATATATTCCCTCTTTTCAGTTATTCAATAGAGTCCTTACCCACTGAGGAGTTGGCGCTCTGCAGCTCCTGATCAGACACATGGATTTTAACGCCGGATTTAGGAGTAAACTCTGGTACTTTGACATTCTGCAACAGTTTGGCCACTGCTTCACGGTCAGTGGAACCTTGCAGGCCATAAGTCTGGGCAAACAAGTTGGCTCCAGCAATGACATAGTCCATGTGCAGATCCTAAGACAAACAGAATACGAGAAATCCTTCAGCTTTGCTTGCTCACAAACAGGCACATTGAGCATACCAAAGTATACACTAATTGGATTATTGTAAGGTTGTTACTCAGGGAAGACACTCACATTACTGGTGCTGAATTCTAGAGGATGAGGACATCTTTTAGGTCCTGACCAGAAAGGTGCTCCAGAGCTTGTAAGCTGAGAATCACAAACAATAAAAACATTAATATTCATTTAAGTGTGCTGATGTGGTACAAAAATTATATGAAAAGGGCTAATTAGGGGTGATGTGGTAGCGCAATGTTCTATTATTCAGATAACACCTGATACGAGTGTTGATTTAACAAAAGAATGCAACCAGAGATCAGGGAAAATGCCTCACCTGGTCAGGAGGGAAATTGTGCAGTAACTGACGGATGTTGTTACTGTACTGGCACTGCCAGTGGTTGCGCGCCCAAGCTACGCAGTCATCCCAGCCCCGGGGACAATCGGTCACCAGGCTCTTATACACAGCCTCCAGGACTTCCGCAGGCTGGGCACCAGGCAGCTTCAAAGTGCGCTCCATAAACTTCGGGTCCCTATGGGTGGGCAGTTCAGTTAATAAAATGGAACCAAGAAGTTATCCTTTTAATACTTAAACACAGGGGTCATCTAAAACCACAGCAATGATAAAAGGTCAATGTTTAATGACTTACGTTAAATATTGCATGGCATTCTCGGGCGGCTGTTTGAAAAGTCCCTCAAACTCATCACGAGCCCACTGAGAAAGGAAATCAAAGGAAGCGTTTAGACTGACCATAACGACCATACAAACGAGTGTGCCTCCAGAAAAGTGCATTAGGACAATCGTCTCACCTGGAGTGTGTGTTCAATAGCATTGGGGAAGTTCTTCAGTGTACAGATAGGGATGGACTTCTCTGGAGGATCCTGACTAGAGCTGTAAGACTCTGTGAGGAACGGGATCACTACCTGCACATTCCCTTTAGTGCCCAGAGTCCCAGACTCGAGCAAAGGTTTACGGTAGTACACACACCTGCGGTCCATGTACATACCTGTAGAAGATGCACAAAAATAGGTTCACTAACTAATCATTGAGTGGTGCTTGTTTCCAACTTCACACATTCAGCACTGAATAACATCCAATCAATACCGTCATTTTTCAAGTATCAATATTTATTCCATATCAGGAACACCTTAGGATTTATACTCACGCGCATCCACATTGTCCAAGGCATTGGTCACGCCATCCAGGCTCTCAAAGAAATCGTCGTCGTAGATTTTTTCTGTATCTGGCCCAACACGGTTCTGATGGCCTGTGATATGGATAGAGGGATTCATCTGCTTCACGGCAGCAGCAGCAGTCTCACTCTTCATCTTCTGCTCGTCAGAAGGATATGACACATAGCCAATTATCACCTCCTGACATCGTTATCACTTCAAGTTACTGAAACACACTGCAAATGTTCCTAGAAACACCCTCGAGTTTAATATCAAATCAGATGATATTTTTCCTGAAAACTGGAATGGAAACACTGGATCCCCTCATTCTCTGTTCGGCACCAGTTAGGTTTCCCCTCTGATTGAGGGCAGGTTCAATCAGAGGGAATATCCCTATATATAGGGTTTTAACCACAATTCTCAAGTATTTTAGTTTGTGATTGACAAACGTGCCCTTTTAAGCTGACCAAATAAGGCTAAATTAAGAATTACTAATATTGATACAAAAATTTTAGTTTTACAATAAACCAAGAAAATAGAAAGGAGCAGAGTTTGCATTGTTTGAGTTCTTCGTCATGTTGGGTGACTTTTGATTTCACATACGCATCCCCAACGTTTGTGAGGAAAGTTAAAACCATTTCAGGTTTGTTCAGGTTAAAACAGACTTTCATTGTTTTGGCTAATAACTATATCCCTCACTTTGATACTTGGGCATATAGTGATGTGTTTGAGATGGTGTGTTTGCATGCAATCAGACATCTAGATTACAATACTTGGACCCTGTGTCTTTTTGAGCTGGGCTTGACATCAGAGCATATTTTGTAGAGCTCGTCATTGAGCGGGGAGTTCCATTCTGCCTGCCAGGTGCTAAGCATGCACGTGGTTATTAGGGGTATGACATTTGTTTATGGGAGTTTGAGGTCTGTGCTTTTCTTCTCTGTTCTTCCCCTGGCTAGACAGTCAGCTTTCTTGTTGCACTGCCATAAGATATAATTTTTAAAAATAGTGTGCTTAAATTAGCTCTCACCGTGACATCCCATTGCCTGAAAAGGAACTGCCGATTGAGGTTTGATTTCTCAATGGTGTCCATATCAGTAACAATGACTTCTCCCTCTCCACAGGCAAGACCCATCATAGCAAAGTTCTTCAGTAGCTCACAGCCAATTGCGCCTGCCCCCACCTAAAATAAAGCAGAAAATAAAGCTATTATTACCATCAGAAGGTAGAACAGGATGCTTTAATGAGATTTTCAAGTAGGCACAATGAAAATGATATTTGTGAGCCGATGAGTGAGCCAAGAAGAGAACTCACCAAAAAGTAGCGTTGTTTGGCTAAAAGTTCTTGCAGCTTGTATCCAAAAACAGCAATTTGTCCATCATATCGACAGTCTCTCTGAGGAAAACAAGGCAGGTAGACATTTTATAGGACATGCTAACTTGCAATATACAGAACGGTGCAAAAGTCTCAGACACCCTAATTTTTAGTACAATGTTTGATTTTAGATTCCCAAACATTACTTTTCTAAAAAAAAAATGTTACAGAAAAATGTTTGTATGTCAGTAAAGAAAGTAACATTACATGTTACAAATCCAAGACAAAAAAAAGGAATGCTTTGTGTGCAAATACAGAAGCAAGTGTGATGGTCAAAGTCTCCAGAAGAAATGTAGTAGACTGTCCAAGACACTCAGTAAAACTTAACCAATTACTTTTGTTTCTACAAAAAATAACAAAGTGCTACTTTACAAATAATAATATCAGACAAAACTAAAGAACACCACAAGACATTCTTCAAACTTACAGGTGAACATTCCTCCTCTGTGAGAAGTACCTCCTCAGTTTCAGATAAACACTCCAGTGCATCAAAATACAGCCACTGAATGATGGGCATAAATTTGCCTGTGCATGCCTGAAATATAGAGACCAAAGCAGTCACAAACATTTTCCCCAAGAACTCACACGGGCAAAACCATAATTCAAGAAAAGCCCTGGGCAACGCCGTCAGATCTGCGGTGGCACATAAGCAGAGGACGAGGATAATGGGAAGCTTTATTACCTTCATAACCTCCTGGGCAGCAAGCCCACCGATAAAGGCATTGAGCGGAGCCAGGTCTCCAGCTGCAACACAGGAGAGCTTTTTCAGCAATGCCTGGTCCAGCTCCTCCTGCTTGGCAGAGCCAGACTGTGCTGCATTCACCTCCCCAGCCAGTTCAACCACCTCATCTGCATCGGACTGCAGAGGACAGAACACACAACTGCTGAGTCAGCAGAACTTCCAACAGGAATCATACCAGTATGCCAAGACCATAATTGAGGATGTTTAGGTAAAAAAAAAAAGCAAGCTCCAATAAATGTACCATTTGCTAATGAGTTTTAAACAGACAATTCAACATTTCCATTTCACCAGACACAGACTGACAATAAAATCAGTTTGTCTCCAGAACCAAAATGAAGCTGCTGTAAAATAAGGAACTAGATACATCAGGGTTTAGGAAGAATTTCATTTCCATTTAAAATGGAAAATACATTTAAATGTGTAATATTTTCTAACCATTTCTGAAAAAAAAAACAAATACAGCACACAGACCTGGTTCCAGGGTTTGGGAGAACGGCTATGTTTCTTCTCAAAGGCATGCAGAGCCTGGAAGCCAACATGCAGCTGGCCTGGACGATCAAACTTGGCAAAGTCAGTTAGCAGAAACTCCGGCTCTGATAGCGACGACGAAAATGTTTTCTACAGGCAGACAGGTAACGTGAGAAATGTGACTCGGGATATTCATTAACATTTACAGCATTAAATCATTTAGTTGTCTGAAAACAAAAGTTAGACTTACAAAAGCCACTTTCTTGGGCATCTTGACCTGTGTCACAATACCGCCTCTCACATAGTCAGAGAAAGATGTGGTGTCACAAATACTGAAAGTGTAGGGGCCTGCAGAGAGACAGGGCTATTTTTAACATGCTGTGGATTTAGGTCAGACCACATTATTAAAACTGCTTAATTTTTGGGATTTATTCAAAATGAGACATGCTTGCAGTCTATACATACTTACCCAGGGCTTTAATTTCAATTGGCTGGCAACCGTTAAGCTCCGTCATACCCTGTACCTCTGTGAAGGTGACGTAGTCGCCACTCTCAAAACCGTGTCTAACTTCATCCAGACAAGTTACCACTCCAGCACTGTCCTATTAACACAACCACACAACATTTTATTTCCACATTAGTAAATAGATCAATAAATATAGACAGAATAGTAATATACTAAATAAACACATCAAAAACACAACAGACTATCAATATGTGAGATCAGGGAATAAACAGTTTTATTAAGGATATGTATGAATTTATATTGTTTGCAATCACATAGCAGTGCAAGACAAGATGCTGACAGTGGTTACCTTTGTGATCATAGAGATCATGGCACTTAGAGGCTGCTCTCCGTTGGCGTCATACACAGACATTTCCTCTCCGAAATCACAGAAAAGTTGCCTGTCCATAAACAAATACATTAACTTCAGCATACAAGTTTCCATGAATGAAACTCTACAGAGATGGGCCTATGCCTATAGAAAACAGATTATATCATAAAATAATACCAAATTATTTTGGCCACTATCAAACCAGTCCTGCATTTCATAAATAAGAAAAACCAAGTAAGATCAAATGGCAACAAAACGGGCTAGGAAAATATTTAGATGTGGACAGAACATTGGGGATTTTTTTTTCTTTAGAGCAACGCGTGTTCACAGTGATCTGGCTTTCACAATCTTATGTGGAACACTCTCCAACAGCAAGTTCTTTCTGTAAACATGGCTCAAATATAAGACTAATAAATAAATCCAGCAGAACATTTTATCCACTGGATTAAACAAATGTTTGCTAGTTTTCATCCACCAAAGTATCTTCTTACCCGAACAGTCCGCGTGTGTCAGCGATGATCAGCTTGATGCCTTTGCTGTGGCAGAAGTCACCGATGCGCTTTTGTTCATCAAGTGTAGAGTTGGTTAGCACCACCACCTGCACCAACAGACATGCATGATTATTCAAAGGAAACACCTGTCATTTTAGACCACAATAATTTATTAGTATGGTGTAGGGCCTCGTTTTGCAGCCAATTCAGCGTCAATTCGTCTTGGGAATGTCAAAGTCCTGCACAGTGGTCAGAGGGATTTTAAGCCATTCTTCTTGCAGGACAGTGGCCAGGTCACCCTGTGGTGATGGTGGTGGAAAACGTTTCCTGGTATGCTGACATTACCCTGGATACCGTGGCTCTTGATGCATCACAAAGACTTGCTGTCTTGGTCACAGATGCAGCAGCAAGACGTGCACCAACAACTCTGGTATGTCACCCATAATGTGTGCATTGCAATATTTTGAGCAAAACTGTGCTCTTACCCTGCCAATTGAACCTTCACACTCTGCTGTTACTGGTGCAATGTGCAATTAATGAAAATTGGCCACCACGCTGGTCCAATTTAGCCATGAAACCTCCCACACTAAAAAGACAGGTGTTTCAGTTTCATTGTCTAACCCCTGAATGTCCAACATGGAAAGAAAAACGGAAAGAAGCTTTGACCCCTGTGCAAATGCATTTTTTTGTTTTTCTGGATGATCACTGCGCATGTGTGCATAGACACAGTAATGTATTCAGGTGACAAATTAGTCACTGCAACCTTCTTAAAAATGATTAACTTAAATAATTAAAACAAAAATACTAAACTAGTAATGAATACCCAATTAATATACCTAACCAGCAGTCACACAACCTGTCTGCTTTTCCTCTTTAAACCATAATTTCTGACCACTACATAAGAGAAAACTGTCCTGCAAGGTCTCAGTCTTTGTGTAGGCGTCTAGTACCACATAAACAGCATGTGGCATACATGGTAATAAGATGGTAACGATAAAGCAGTAAGATGACGCATTAAATGTTAGAGAATTTTATGAGAATAGGGTGGACATGTTGAAAAAATAAACAAGTGTGTAGCAATGCAGAGACCACAAAGTGGAGACCACATTTCATAGGTACGGATATTCAACAGGAAAGCAAACAAAACGTTTAACAGGTGAAACACACTATACTTAATATAGCCAGTTTTATTTTACAGAAGCAGCCTGTTCTTTTCAACGATATGCTCAAACTAGCACACAAATTCACCAACAGTTTAAGAAAAGGTTAGGATTAATCTGTTTACTTGTTAGGACTCATGATAAGAGACTATTTGAATCATTAGAGATCCAATCATACTCTCAAATTATAATGCATCGCTATGTAAAGGTGTCAAAAGAGGAAGCGGCATGGAACAAGCTACATCAGTACACATGATCCCCTCTAAGAGTGTGTGCAGTACCTGAAACTGTATCAGGTAGTCATTGGTGAGAGCTCCAGTATAAGATGACACAGGAACATAGCTGTTCAGTTCTGCCAGCCTGGCCTGACTGACCTCAGCACGGTTCTTCCCCAGGTCTTCCTCACGCAGGTAAAACTACAACACAACAATCGTTTTTAAAGCTTCACACTACTTCATGGGCAAGTTTAATGCACTCAAAGACAAGCAATTTAAAAGCAGATAAATATCTGGGAAAAATGAAAACACTGACCTGTGAGGAGAGGTCTCGCCATTCAGCCACTCCCTCATCATGCAGAGTGACACTCTTGACTCCGCCCAGAATGACATTCTTGGCAATCTCCACACCTAGTCCGCGCAGTCCTGAGATCAGCACGTTGGAGCACTGCATGCGCTTCATTGCATCATGACCCAACACATACCTGACAAACATCAGCCACTGTCACTGACAGACTACAGACATCCCTACAGAAGTAGTTTCTCACATGAAACTGTATGTCAAGTAGTGAGAATGTGCTACCGGTACAAAATGTAAATAAAGCCAGAACTTACAGCTGTCTGGAGTACAGGCCTTCATCAATGTCAGCATCATTTCCATTCTTAGCCATGCCCTAGAAAATGCATGACCATCATTACAATCATTAGTGCACCATTTACAACAAATGCACAGAACAGACGAATAACAAGATACTGGGCAGCATTTCACAGAATTACTTTCAGGAAGGCCTAACAGAACTGGGAAAATAAAAATAAATCTGAATTCGTAAAATCATATTTATGTACAACATTTAAATTATCTGTAGAAAAATGCACCCTATTTGAGCTCAAGAGCTAGGAATATTTTTATTGATGTTTATGTCACTGTTATATTGTATATTATGTTACATGTTAGTGTTACTAATGGATCTATACATCACTTTCTGCAAAGCCACATTATAGGTAACAGTTTGGTGCAACACTCAGTTATATTAAGAAATCAGACACCGTTTCCAAGGCTGTGACGCGTACAAGAGTCACAGATCAAGTGAGAACAATGGTTAGGTACTGTATTTTGGTGCACATTTAGATTTTCTAGACAGAATGACTATTAGAAGACCTGCAGAATTTCAGTTCACACTCGTGTGCCAGATCTTAAAATATGGCAGTGCAAAAAACTGGAAACATCTTTTTTTTTTATTATTATTATTATTATTATAGTACTACGGATCTGTCGTATGTAAATTTTAATAGTCCAACTAACAGGTGAGTCAGAAAGGGATGAGTCAGTAGAGAGAGGTGGCCAGACCTCATTACAGTTGAACTGATTCAGGTGATGAGACTTCAGCTTAAAACCCAGCCCTTCAAACACCACCCTATGGCAATCACAGAATTAATACTACGAGACTACAGTGCAGTTCTCCATGGACTTACGTTAGCTGGTGTGTGTGATAGTTCGGTTCTGACAGAGTTTGAGGAGGAGCAGTGGGATCCCGTCTTCGTCTCTGATCCTGACACGCGACGCTTCTTGGACAGCGGCGAGCTGGACATCTACAGATCAATCAGACAGATTTAGAATAAGAGAGCAAGGAAACACACATAATGCATTTACACTGACCTAAAACTAAAACAAGTCTGGACTTTTGCTTCATCATTAGAAGAAAATATTCAGGCACAAGGCTATACATGGCTATGTTCAATTAAAATTGGATTTACAACCGATGTCACAGCAGAGAACAGACTGCTGAGTTACTACACATGCACATTCACAGCGCAGATGCCCATTACAAGAGTCATTTGGTAAATAAATCAGAGTGACTATAAAGGGTCTGACTCTAAAAACTGTTAATCATTATTCATTCACCATGCAAACAATCTGTCTCTGAAAGTCACACGTCTTTCTGACTTTCAGTTTCTGCTGTTGTAACTGCAAGGTGGAGGATTAATTTCTGTTCCCATGACACTGGAAATTAAATTCAATACAAGCAATTTAAATACATTCCTGGACCGTTTTTGTGAAATCCTACTGGACTGAACTGTATCTTCATACGTCATTCTTTCCCTTCTCCCATCAAGCCTAAAATTATTTTCACTAGCAGGTCAGCAGTTTACACACTTCTCCAAATAGGTCAATGGCCTCTGGACTTGGTGTTAATGTTGGTCTTTCTATAAATCACAATAATCTGAGATGTTTGGGTTCAGCACCGGACAGTTCCAGTAACAAATAGCCAACAAACCGCGCGCCAAAAAAGTCCAATATACAAGGCTGGTTAAGATGTTTACATGGGGTCTGTAGTGCTAGTCGTCCAAATACACACCAATCATACGAGGATGGGGAAGGCAGTGACTAGCAGGATTTTATAAGCAGACAAAGAAAAATAATGTTTTTTTAATCAACAAATGTACATCAGTGCATTCTAAGGGCTTTAATTACGAAGAAAAAAACCGCAAGGAGTTGTGAGCACTGCACAGTCAGCAGCAGGTCCGTGAGTGATGAGGCTGGGGCAGAGGCTGCACTGTGCCGCAGACTGTAGGTAACCAGCCTGCTATAAATAGCCTGTGGACAGAAACGCTTTTGTTTATGGAGTAAGACTCGCCCATTATCCTTACACAAAAACCCTGATTCATCACAGTCGCTCCTGTTTAACAACATGCAAGGATCGACCAACTTTTATGTGTCCTATTCATAAATCTCGACATGACCCTCTGAGTGTTTCTTGGTTGTTTTCGAGCAGATTTGGACAGCAGATGCTCCGTCCTCGAAACTGGATCCGGATATGAAAAATGACAACGTCGGGGAAATGCGTGCCATGGCTCGGTCACTACAACGGAAAATCCGCAGTACAGCACGACAAAACCAGCAGTTAGACTTTCTTAAATCAGTGTCGGCGTTTAGAGAAAAGCTGATTATGCTCCACGGGATCAGAACATGGCTGAATTGAATTTGCTGTCGACATTAAAACTGGCAATATAGAGCAGAGCAGCACGGGATCCGCCAGCAGCACCCGTACACCTGCTCGATGTGTATTTCTGCCAACTAGCCTGTCCCGTTTCTGCGATTTCTGCCTCGCACTTCCTTGTCGATAACAGATGATCAGTCATCCGCGAGCTAGTCACAGACCGGTTTGGTTATCATATTAACACTCATTCGGGGTAGCTGAGTGTGGTGGTGATAATCAGTGCAAGTCGATTTGGTTTGGTTAAATGACAGGGGTTTTGGTTCAGCGGAAAGGCTAAATCATTAGAGGCATTTCTGACTCAGGTTTGAGGCCTAGCTAGCGCACTTACAGTAGCGAAGTTGGCCAGCCTACTGACTGCTAGTCACTGTAAGGAAAACCCAAACTTTCCCGTTTTTAACAGAAGTAGTAGATCCAGGTGGCCTAGGCAAAGCCGCCTGTAGGTAAGCACTGTGCACCCCTAAACACCCACAGCACAGAAAGTGAGCAGCGAATGAGAGAAATAAAGGAACAGCACCAAACTGCGGTGTTGAATGGTTTCTCTCTTACCAATAACCCTTCTCTCTGTCCACTCTCAGTGTCGGCAAAACCGATCCGCGTGTGAAACGTCGACGATGCGAGCCGCAGTTGTTAAAAAAAAAAGCAAAAAAATAACGAAGAGCAATACCACAATGTCTCCGTTTTTCCCTTTTTTTCGGTCGCCGAGGTAGTGCGAGAAAGTCCCGCCGTCGCTATCCTGCCGAGTCACCGTCCTCGTTTCTCCCTGTGCTCTGTAACTAATCGCGTTTCTGCTTTCACTTCAGCACACGGAACAAAACCAAAATGGCAGCTACAGCGCAGGGGCGGAGCTACTCATATATTGGACAGGAAGAGGCGGGCTCTCGGGGAGAAGTCCTGAAACCCGAGCGGCTCATTGGCCAACCGCACTTCAACTTGCGGAAATACCCCTGTTAGCGCGTGCTACCGCGAACACACAGCACACCTAAAGGACTACACTCAACCGCAACAATTTCATTCAAGAGAGAAAAACATCACGAACTACTGCAGTTAAAGATTGTAGTGTAGCAGCGCATGCACAAAAAGTGCACCATAATAAATAATCAGCACAGAACCGACACAGAGCGCCGTGTACACTCCTCTCCAGACACCGCAGCCTCTTACACCTGGCCTACTTCTGACAGAGTAAAGTGATCTGCAGAACTCAACCCCTTTTGTTTCAGTAGATCTGTTTACACTTATCTAAAACCTGTTTAATTCTTAGAACCGTGCAAGTTGGTTAAATGCAGTGTGAAAGCTGAGACTCCAGCACTTTGCATTGTAAAGTTTGAATCAGAGCTTGCCGACAGCAGCCTGCTTTTGGCTGTAGTCCATCTTAATGCATGTCACTGACTACTGAACACTAATTAACTGTGCTCCATCCAGATCACCACTGAAACACGGAGACCTCCTACCCACAGAGTGATCAGCCAGTTATCAAAACCCTTACGCTGGGTCAGATGTGCAGGATGAAGGATGATCCATCCTGGTGTATGATCTCACCCACAAAGGGTGCAGGTTTTCTCTCCAACCAAGCAGAACTCACACACTACTGAAGGTGTACCATCCTGTCCTGGGAGCCTAGAACAAAACCATCCAGGTGTCTGGACCAGGGGATGGTATTGGATATAAATAATAAAAAGAGGTTACTAAAATGGATCATTTGTTGATAGAAATGAATGCTCTGGCATGTAACTGATCAGGAAATGTATTGATCAAATGAATATGGATGATGAAAAATGGAAATGTAATCCAGAAGAGGTCTACAGTGCAGTGGGTTAGATTTTAGTTGAGATCATTGCTGATGGTTACCTAAAGGTGAAGGAGCTTCTTAACCTGCATGCACAACTAACTATAGTACCCCTATAGTACCCAGCAGTTCCATGAAGCCTGTGTGTGTGTGTGTGTGTGTGTGTGTACTGAAAGAATGGTAAAGAGACCAGAGAAGGAGCTTGCCCTGTCCAGGTTGAGTATATTTTGTTATAAAACGTGAAACGGTGCCGGTTGGGGGAGGGGGCCATGTTTTCTGACAAAGGCCCAGGTGGAGCATTTTGCCTGGTTGGTCATGGGTTTATATCCCCGATGAAACACAGCAGAGCATCACGGCTCGGCTTTTCCCGGACACCTGCACGCCGCCGGCGTTCCTGAAGATGATCTGCTCCCTGATTTCGGCTCGGGACCTGCTCTGATCACGGAACAAACCCACAGCAGGCTGTTAGCTCCCAGCATCCGCCAGACCGTTAGCTCACAAAACACCAGGCTCAAGCGGCAGGGCTTCCAGCAGCCGAGTTCACAGCTTAGTCAAACTAAGAGCAAGAGATCAAACTCTCCCTCCCTCTCTCTCTCTCTCTGTCTCTTTCTTTCGGAGATATTCCGCTCTGAGAAACGTTACGCTATTCGAAAGAAACCCGTAGCTAATCGGCTAATCAAACGTCCCTCAGGTCAAGTCATCAGCCAGGATAAACGACAAGCACCGACCCGAAGAAGAAAAGCAAACCACGAATTAGCTTGTTAGCTAGCGAGCTGCGCTTGGGTCTAACTGGCTCCACATAAAGCCGAAAAAAAAGAAGAAGCAGCTGGTTAGCTCGTTTAGCTAACCTGCCTTTCCAACTTGTGGATTATTTATTATTATTATTAATAATAATAATAATATAAAAAGACTGGACGGTACTGCGTGTGTCAGCTGAGAAATTCGAGTGTATAACCGTCCATTGTGGTTCCTGTGAGGACACAAACTGCAGCCGTACAACAACAGACGGCTTGGCTTTCAAAAGAGCCAACTAGCTGTTTAGCTCCGTGCACTCGGGCTCGAGCGGCTAGCTAGCAAGCTGCACCGATGTGAAGAAGCGTTAGCTAGCATTAGCTAGACACATAAGTATGCAGAACTCACCACATCCGATATTACCCAGGCCTTTTCCACGGTAATGAATACTCGAGTATTTCTCAGAGCCAAAACAAAAAAAAAAATGAAAATGTCTGTGTGAGCTGACTGCTGGTCGAAGAGGAGAGGGCTGCTCGATATTCAATGTGTGCAGAAGATGAACCGACGTCTAACCGGCTACCGACTGTACCGTTACCGCTCACTCTCAGCGCGTGCACTGTCCGCCAGTTGTTCAATAGCCGAGCAGCAACATGTGCAGAGTTTGAGTCGAGAACAGTCCACCGCTCACGGATGGGGTGGACGTGTGACATATACGTTAATATTTTCTTCAAATTCGAAGCTGAAATCGTTTACACTGATACTTTAATACTATTATAAGGGAAATATAGAAAAAAAAATCAATAGCTATTGGTATTATAATTTCTTATATACTTTATACGATGTTCCTAATTCATAGTAAGCACCCCTACCAATCCCAAAATGAACTCGCCCATAGTTTTGATCCGCTGTGCATGGCGGGAATCGCAGTGCGCGAACACTCAGGCAGTACGCACGCGCTTCCGAGGGGGGTGTGCATGACACTGAGTGCTAACTTCTTTTGAGGACGTTTGAAGCAAAATGAAATAGGCAACGAATTGTAATTTAACATGAATGTTACTTTCTCAAAAAAAATTTTATATCTAAAATATTTTGCACCTAGCTCTACTTCAGTTATTATTATTTTAATTATATGCATACATATGATTAATTTTATTATATATTTTTTATTACTTAATATCATAATAATATCTAATAAAAACATCTTCATCTTCATTGGCTGCTTATTCCTTTTCAGGGTCACGGGGGAGCCGGTGCCTAGCCTGCCACATAGGGCGCAAGGCAGGAACAACCCTAGA
>JANCOA010000020.1:7028577-7038942 GCA_024363135.1 Leptodoras oyakawai | reverse complement strand
ATATGTCTCACATGTTTTTATCCACCCTCTAAAATCCTGCATTATGTGTAAGCATGGTACTCTTTTCTGTAATTATCTGTCCATAATAATTTCACATTTTTTCAGAAAATAATTCAAAAGAGAGAACTGGACTTGCCTTCTCTATTCCTCTAAAACTATAACCTGTATTTGCCTTAATTCCATTTCTTTCCACATTCTTTATCTTTCTTGCTTCAGTTCACTGTTAAAGAGATTAGATTATCTTCCCATGGTGAGATTTACCGCTGTTCAGGAGTTAGATTTGTCGTAGCTGGAATCTTTCGGCTGGGAGTTGCAGTGAATACAGGAAAGGGGACAGAGACAAGTTTTCCATGGTGCAAGGTGCTATCTTTCTAAAACAGTCCAGCATACAGTAATATTTTCCCAGCACTGTTAGTCAACATATGTGCAGTGGTGAAGTGTTTAGAGTTTGTGAGTTTGTATGTTGGATGTGAAAATGTGCTCTGTCTACAGCATGCTGTATGTGTTTGTGTGTACAGTTTGCGTGTGCAGTACTGAACCTGGCAGCAGTGTGAGAGGTGGTGTGGTGCCAAACAAACACAGCTGTCTGGTTTGAAGAATGAGACATGTCTCCAATAATAGTGTCTGTGTAATTCCCCTCTGCAGAATTTTTTCCCAGGCTTTTTTTTAGTTTCCACTCAAGTAACTACATTTATTGTAATATTGCCTGTATTCATTTATATTCGCATGTTATTTAGCCGATACATTTGTAGAATGTTCTGGACTGAATTGAGCTATTAAGGTTTAAGGTGTTTGTGTGTATACTGTGTTCAAGGTCTCCAAGATCCACTGATGGTTTACAGGAGGTATAATTACTGTTGTGTTTAAAAATACAACAATCAAGATTGCCTAGGCTCCCCTTGGGCTGCTAACAGGTGCCACTATAATGAGATAATCAATGTTATCCACTTCGCTTGTTAGTGGTTTTAATGTTATGGATGACCAGTGAATAAGCCTTTAATTATTCATTGGATAGTTTTTTAGCTTCCTAAATGCTTCTATACTTTGTCTTTTTTGTGTTTACCCCAGACAGATAATAGAAAACTATATAACTATATATAATAGCAGTTTTATTTCTTTCTCAGAACAACATAGCTTTAACTCTGAATGGGGCTCGAATAAGATCATAAAAATTGTGCATAAAATTCTAAATAAACCAAGAAAGAATTCGCCCTGGCCTTTTGCTGTGTTTGGTGAACCTTTGTATCTCATTTGATTTTCTCCCCATCCCTATGATTCAGGCTTAGTAACCACCCTTGCTCAAGAACCTGACCAACCCCATGGATGTACTCATGGAAGCTGTTACCCAGTAACCGGTGACCTCCTGGTGGGTCGAGAGAAGAACCTGAAAGCCTCATCTACCTGTGGCCTCACGAAGAGAGAGCCTTACTGCATTGTTAGTCATCTACAGGTAAAGCCTCAGCCACTTCCACATTGGTTTGACCTCCCAATATTTTGGCCAGTATAACCATATGGAGCTTGTTGACCTTTTAACCCTTACGTCTTCCATTATATGACCGAATGTAGGAGGAAAAGAAATGTTTTCAGTGTGATTCGCGCAGACCATACCATTCTGTATACAACACCATCAGTCACCGTATCGAGAATGTCATCACCAGCTTCAGCCCAGACCACAAGAAGTGCTGGTGGCAATCCGAAAATGGTGAGATCGTCAGTGGTCTGCTTTTCTGGTCAGAAACATACATACTCTTTGTAGTTTTGTCAAAACCGTCAGAACCTATATACAGATTTAGGCAGTATGTGAAGATTTAGAGATGCTTTCATGAAAGGTCCTGTGAAGAAATCTCCCAGCTGCCACTGGGAATGCATCAGTCAGTAACCAATATAAACCCAGCTGTCTGCATGTAGTCATTTAGCATGGCTGTGTAGTTTTGAATGGGGAATTTGTGTAACAGCCCTGGCTAGGGTTGTTCCTGCCTTGTGCCCTATGTTGCCGGCTAGGCACCTGCTCTCCCATGACCCCGAACAGGAATAAGCCAATAATATAACGCATGGATGAATAGATGGATTTGTATAACGTTGCAGTTGGCCTTTTTGGGTTTTATTTGTTTTACTGTTCTGATTGGCAACTCTTGGTTTGCAAGAAAAGACTTTGTATTTAAAGTTAAGTATTTAAACTAAGCATAAAATTAAGTTGTAGAAGAGTAGTTTTTAAAATGACATCAAAAGCTGATTTAGATCTGATCACATAAACAAATACATCTTCCATTAGAATGTATTTTAGAACACAATGCCCACATTGATAACTTCCCAACAGGGTTTTGTTCATGTATTGAACTCCTTTTTTGCCTTAATGAGCTGTGTTATGGTACGGGAGGCTTTAAGGAACATGGAAAGTCAGGAGCAGACAGGAAATGATGGCTATTTTTGCTTGAAGTCACCATGGTGTCAGTGCTACTACAGCGTGTATGCAGTTTAATGAACAGTGGGTCACTTGTCCAGTGCATGTACAGTCATCCAATTGTGAGCAAAAAATCTTCTCATGGAGCGACTGAGCAAATGAATAAAAACTGAGCAAGTTGTGCCACTTGTCACAAACAGAAGCGTAGTATTATTGGTTGAGTTTTTTTTGTGTGTTCTTCCTCACCCAAGGCTATAATGGGTCTCTGCAGTAGGTAAACACAAAAGTTATTCATTCAGCTTTTTTTTTTATTTTTTTTTTTTTATTCACAGCATTTACTTTCGTGGTCTCCTATTCTTTTCAGGCTTTGTCAAACCGCACCGCACCTCTCCTTTCCCTTTCCATTTCCTTCCTCTTTAGCCGCCAGTTGTAAGGCAGGTTTGGTGAAATTGACCAGACCTACTGACTCCTGCAGAACAGGGATAAGAGAAGGTTAAAGTGCTGTTGCTGTAATAGAATATGACGCACACAACTCTTGCCTTTCATGTTCACCACCTCTCACTGACTGTATTAATAGAAAGTGAGGTATGAGGGAGCTGATGTACAGAAGAGAAGAAAAAAAAAACGTTCACATGGTAGCAGAAGCTTAACATGACTGTACTTTATATAACATGCTGTTTTACATCCCCTGATTTATGATCACACTTACTGGATGTAAAGTAGTCTAAGCTATTTAGTTCCTTATGCCTCAAAATAGTACCTGAGCTTACTGAGAATCCTACTTTAATCATTTACACTGATACCCCTGCTAATTCTTGCTATTATCCAATCAATCGTGTCAGCATTGCAGCGTATAAAGCCATGCAGATGCTGTTCAGTTAATGTTCTCTTGAAATATCAGAAAGAGAAAAAAATGTGTCTGATTTTGACCATGGTTTGGTTGTTGGTGCCAGACTGCTGGTTTGAGCATTTCAGAAAGGTCTACATAGAATGGTGTGAAAAGCAAAAAGCATAAAGTGAGGGATAAAATGGTGTGAAAAGCATAAAGTGGAAGGTGGAAATGCCTTACTGATGATAGTCAAGAGTCAGAGGAGAATATGCAGATTACTTTGAGCTAAATATTGTGTACAAGAGCAAAAGAGGTGTCCGTTGTTATTTAGTAAGTGCATTGAGTTTTCCAAACAACTCATCTACTGTTTTTCCAGCAAGTTAGATTAGTTACATGCAAAGATTTCTAAATATGAAACTTCAAAATCGCCTTTTTATTTGTTACAAATTATAGGGTAATGTAGGGTAAGTTACATTCATTTTACACAGTTATAAACCAAAGCACATGCTCTGGAGATGTGTTTCTGATGGTGGGGTTACATATATTTTAAGTTGCTGTTAAGCTTGGTTTTAACACACATTTTGATTTGTGTCGCACATGCAGGTAGGCATCACAGGGCCATTTAAAATGTTGTTGCCGTTTATCACTGCTCTATTTTAAGAGAAAAACAACCGTTGAGTGTTTCCTGATTATTCACCTGGCATTATTTGATAAAAGTGAAATATTAAAGATGATGTCTTTTTGTTAAAGGGAACTGCACAGTGGGTAGGGAGCTAGGGAACAATATATCACTTCACCGGAAGTTCTGTTGTGCTGCTGCTACATGATTAGCTGATTTGATTTTATCTCAGAGACCAGCCCCCGAAATGAGAAGCAGTTTACTTTTTTTTTTATTAATTAATTTAATTTTATTTAATTTAATTAACAATAGTTTTCAATAGTTTACTATAAGAATTGTTGTAAAAAATAATACTAATAAAAAATAAAAAAACAACATAGGAGTTTGTGTATGTGTTATGCGGATCCATCGCCATTGTCATCTCTGTCGCTCATTAAACTGATGTAACATACAAAAATATACTAACCCAAAAAGAGCTACAACTTTTTTGTTCTCCATTGTTCCTCTCAACTTTAGCAATGTTTATAATAGCTAGGAGATCCTAACACTGAGGTAACAAATAAAAATGGAAAGTAAGAGAAGAAAATATAAAAGTAAATAGATTAAATAATAAACATAAATCCCTTACCATATTAATAGATCCACAACACAGCCACATCATTTAGTAAATATCCATTTTGAAGTCTTAATGAATATGTTATTTGCGTTCTCTGAGAGATAATCCCAAAACTTTTGGATGCATAAATTATATTGGGGTCTATTTAATTGTGATACACTTCAAGGCTGCTCTAAGTAATATTCCTAGGAGATATTTATTAAACCTCCCTTCTACACCATCGGGTATTACTCCTAACAGAGCCACTATAGGATCTTGTCGGATATTCTGCTGACTTCCTTAAGAACATCTTTTATGTTATACATCATATATATATACAGTGACACAGTGGCTCGGTTGGTAGCACCGTCGCCTCACAGCAAGAAGGTCCCTGGGTGGGGCAGTCTGGGTCCTTTCTGTGTGGAGTCTGCATGTTGTCCACGTGGGTTTACTCCGGGTACTCTGGTTTCCTCCCACAGTCCAAAGTGGCCCTAGTGTGTGAGTGTGTGTGTTTGTGTGCCCTACAGTCGATTGATGCCCTGTCTAGGGTTGTTCCTGCCTTGTGCCCTATGCTGCTGGCTAGGCACTGGCTCTCCTGTGACCCTGAAAAGGAATAAGTGGTCAAGAAAATGAATGAATGAATGAATCTTATACATACATCTTATGCTATTTTTTCTAAAGTTGGTGAGTTTAATAAACAATCTCTTCTGAGAAAAATCTTGCATCTGTATGACCTTCAATAAGCACAGCACAAGCAAGTTTCTTTCAGGTTTCATTTACACACAAGTGCACAAGCCTTTAATAAAGTGATAATTTTGATAACCATTAGAATTTGAGAGTCGACAATGAATAAGCCTACAAAGGTTAGATATTTGATTGAAAAAGTGAAATATTTTTTTCTTATTTAACAACCAATAATGTGTTATTGCTCTGTATATATTTTAGTTAATAGGTATAAAAACATATTTAGATGATAATCCACATTCCTGCTATATGCAGTATATAATTGACTGAATTTAATGTGTATTTATCTCCTCAGGCAAGTCTGATGTTTACCTTCAGTTGGACCTTGAAGCAGAGTTTCATTTCACTCACCTCATCATGACTTTTAAGGTATGATTAGATACATATTGCTATTTCTTTTTGTTTCTGTTTACCAAGGAGATTTGTCCTGTACATTTTTTCAAAATGTTCTATTGATTTATTTATTTCTATCTGTTTGCAGACGTTCCGTCCTGCAGCCATGTTGATTGAGCGATCTGCAGATTTTGGACGTACCTGGCAAGTGTACCGCTATTTTGCTCATGACTGTGCATCAGTCTTCCCTGGCATTTCTCAGGGGCCACTCGGCAATGTTGACGATCTCATCTGTGAGTCACGTTATTCAGACATCGAGCCATCCACTGAAGGAGAGGTGAGAACAGAGGAGGAGGAGGAACGATCAGTCAGCCAGTAACCGTTTCTTTTCTTTTTTTATTAGTGCTTTTTAATGAATTTATGTCACTCTGTGTCTCTACCCTTTCCTTCCAGGTGATCTTTAGAGTTCTAGACCCCGCTATCCGGATTGAAGATCCCTACAGTGCTAGCATTCAAAGTGAGTCAAGTTGATAAATGCCACATGACAGTCAACAAGACTGTGTTTCTTTCTTTCACAGTTAAAATATTTTTTTATTTGCTCTGTTGAAAAGCACAGCATTCATATTTTTACATTTTTTCACAAGCAGAACTCCATTCACATGTCCAGTGCCGTCCACTACAGTGATTCCTTAAAAGTAGGAGAGGGGCAAACATAATATTGGGGTGCCAATAAGAAAAGCAGATGTTTCCTCCTACTCAATTTGTCCCTTGTTATTTCAACTGGCCTGCGTTAACTAGGTTCCCATGAACACATGAGCAAATTTTTCCATGTTGTGGTAGAGGTGTGCTCTCTCCATCAGAATGGCTTGCTCCTGGGCAATTTTTCTTCTTAAAAGTCAACAATATTTGAAATGTCGCCTCACAGCAAGAAGCACCCGGATTCGATTTCCTAGCCAGACCAGGGTCTTTATGTGTGGAGTTTGCATGTTCTCCCTGTATCTGCACGGGTTTCCTCTGGGAGCTTAGGTTTCCTCCCACAGTCCAAATGGAGGACTGACGACCTGTCTAGGGTGTTTCCCTGCCTTCTGCCCAGTGAGCACCGAGATAGGCTCCAGCAACCTGCATGACCCATATGAGGATAAGCAACTTAGATAATGAATGAAGGAATGAATGGTTGAACAGTAAATGCAAATAGTATGCATTGATGAAAAATGGGCAGGAAATATGTGGTTGTATTTCTGATTAGGTGAGCAATGCCTTATTAGGACAATATGACATCTTGGAAAAGATCAAGACGCCTTAAATTTAAGGGTCATTGGCATGAATATATTTTCATGCACAGGAAAATGCTGTGCAGAAGAGGTTGCCCTTGGTTAATGTAAGATATCTCTGACCTCCTCTGACACAGTGTAACATGGGCACACTGACAGAACCAGCTTGGCTCCTTCTGTTTTTATGACCATCTATCTGCCTAAATTTTAGGCCCTCCCTTATAGACATTTTAACTGATTCTCCCTCAGGCATCTGTCTACACATTTGGACCATATGGCACAACACTAAGTGATAATTTAGGAATTTGAGAACACTCCTCCACTATTTTCCAGGAATAGTGATATGCTGTTGTGTCAGTCAACAAGTTGCTGATTAACAGCTCGGTTTAACCGACACTGTTACACTGCATATGTGCATTAATATGTGAGGAGGGAGTGCGAATGTGAAGACTGATGCATCTCACATGCTGTCTTCCTGAATGGAAAGAACAGGTTGTGTGCCCTCACCATTATAGCTTCTCCAGATGATGAGCAATCATGTGATGTTCAATTATCAAGCCTGTAACAGAGTGCAAACCTGCAACACTAAACATTCTTCCTGTCTTCATCTATGGTTAGTCATTTGGTAGATGCGCTTTCTAGAAAGACATAGAAAAGTGCAAACAGTTAAAGGCACCATGCTATAAAATGCTTAGAGAATTTATGTGTTCATATTCTGAAGCACTAGAGAATAATGCTGACTTATTCAAGTGCTAGACCACTCCAGTTAGTAACTAAAACAGAGAAATGAGTATCTCTGTACTGTACATATATGTATTATGAGTAACTACAAAGAAATTCAGATAGCATAGAGCTAATAAAAGAAAGATCGTTATAGACAAGTCTAGAGAGATACAAAGTATTTATGAAGAGGTTGGGTTTCGGAGCTTTGTGTTAGAAATGGACACAGTGGGGAACCTTCACTTCATGGTCAGCTGAACAAGACTCCAAACCACCTGCCTGAGAGATTAAGGAAGAAAGTCAGGGGTTAACAGGGGATTTACATGGCTTGAAGATGTCCTCATGTTTGGTTGAACAATGGTGTGGTGTGATAAAAAACAATCCAAAAGTATCACACATGATAGTGCCATTACATTAACCTAGACAGTAAACTACCTATATAATCCATTTTATCTCTCATACAGACCAGCTGAAAATCACCAACTTGCGTGTGAACTTTACGAAGCTTCACACACTGGGGGATAATCTACTGGACTCACGGGTAGAGATCAAGGAGAAGTACTACTATGCCATATATGAGCTAGTGGTCAGGGGCAGCTGCTTCTGCTACGGCCATGCGTCTGAGTGTGCACCTATCGATGGGATAAGGAATGACATTGAAAGCATGGTGAGCTGTTTAGATAGGGAAAGAACAATAAAAGAAAATTATATTAAAATTACATACAGAATATGTTTTTATTTTTTATATTTTATGCCTTTACTGCTTTTGTGTGTTGCTAGGTTCACGGGAGATGCGTGTGCAAGCACAATACAAAAGGGTTGAACTGTGAGCAGTGTGATGATTTCCATAATGATCTGCCCTGGCAACCAGCCAAGGGTCGCAACACCAACGCCTGCAAGAGTAATGAAAACAACTTCTTAAAATTCCACTTAGATCAGCAGTGTATTCAAGAAATCAGAGTTGAACACGTACTGTCTTTTTTGCTTTTTCCACAGAGTGCAACTGTAATGGCCATGCCAACAAGTGCCACTTTGAAATGGAGGTGTATCTGGCCACAGGGAACATCAGTGGAGGTGTGTGTGACGACTGTCTGCACAACACCATAGGCCGCAACTGTGAAACCTGCAAACCCTTCTTCTACCAGGACCCAGCCAGAGATATCCGAGACCCCCGCATCTGTGTAGGTCAGTGACATATAGCAAAATGTGAATATGACCCTAAAGTGACAGGTGTCTGTTTATCACAGATTATCCCTTTTCTGTCTTTCTAGCTTGTAACTGTGACCCAGATGGCTCTGTAAATGGCGGCGTGTGTGACGGGCGTGACGACCCCTCTCTGGGCATGATTGCCGGTCAGTGCCGCTGTAAGGAGAATGTGGAAGGCCCTCGCTGTGACAAATGCAAGTCTGGCTACTTTGGCCTAAGTGCAGATGACCCACTAGGCTGCCAGCGTGAGTACACACAAGTGTCTGCATAATTATCTCATGCTTTTAGTCTTACATACCTAAGCAGTTGTCTTAAAGAGTCATCATGCAGGACAGAAGACTTATCCTAGGAGACATGAACCTTGAAAAATTATTTTTAAAACTTGATTTGGAGCTACCATACCATAGCATATCACCGGTTATCACAAACTTTCAGTGTAGTTATATGTCCTGACAAAGGAAAGAAAAAATACAGGGAGTCAAAGTCTAATGCTAAAAATAGACATGAGACAATATCGCACCAAAGTTGTACATGCGTAGATGTATCCAGAGTTTTCACACTTGGACCATTTGGTGGTCCATACTGGAGTGTGATTATTCCCCCCACCTCCTAATGCTCCCACTAGTCTCCTTTCAAGTTAAATTTTTTTGGTTGTGAACCCTAGTTCATTTACATCATCAACATGTAAGGAATGTGCAGCGTTTGTTTAACAATGTTGCAAGGCAATGACACCAGGCTATTTGTTTTCTCATTCATTTTTTGGGACGCTTTAGGCTATTTGTCCTGGTAAACTGTACCCCAGACCCTTGTTTTCTGGAGGACTCGAATGTGGGACGCTTTAGACTATTTGTTTTTTCATGCATCTTTTTGTTAATATGGTGTCAGCACCAAAATACCAGTGTTCAACAGTGAGACAGTGGTAGCTCAGTGGTTAAGACATTGGACTACTGAAGGTCATGAGTTTGAATCCCAGCACCATGAGCTGCACTGTTGGCCCTTGAGCAAAGCCCTTAACCCTCAACTGCTCAGGTGTATAAAAAAAATTAGATAAATGTACGTTTCTCTGGATAAGGGTGTCTGCCAAATGCCATAAATGTAAATGTTCGGTATTTTCACTAGGCTGTAAATAGATCCCACTACTAAGAGTGATGCAAAGCTTCAAAGTTTTTTGGCAAATACATGAGCCAACGAGATATGAATTTACAGCTTTGATTGCAAATCATGATTCTCAAGGTGAGCACACAATGTGTGTAAAAGTGCACCTTTCCCGCTGATGGTTTTGGAAACTTAAAAAAAAATTACACGTCATCAATAGTGTTTACTTCCTGGTTTGTATCAATAGCTTTCACACTAAATGCGAATCGTACCGGAGTCCAGGTGAACTGTATCCCAGACCTTCGTTTTCTGGCGGGCTCGCATGTGGGGCCATGGTGTTTGTGGTGGATGATGAATGCAGAACTTGATCTAAGTTCTCACTTGTTTTTTTATTCATCAGCATGTAGGTGTGACCCCAGGGGAGCTATCTCTGGTAGCCGCCAGTGTGACCCTGTCCGAGGAGACTGCTTCTGCAAGCGCATGGTCACTGGACGCACCTGCAACCAGTGCTTGGTAAATACATTAGAGTTCTGGCACACACCAGGAAAAGTA
>JANCOA010000020.1:6990478-7006800 GCA_024363135.1 Leptodoras oyakawai | reverse complement strand
AACTTTGCATTCCACAAAGTCATGGTAAATCATTTGGCAACTGATCCGCGGTTCACGTGTGTACCGATCCGTGGGGTATGATCCGTACGGATCACGGATAATCCGAGATCCGTTACAGCACTATTATCTACGCAACATGATTATTACCAAACTGTGATAAATGTACAACATGCAGCACTTTTCCTTCACCAAGACCACTTTGTGTAGCTAAAGTAAAGATATTTGCAGTTTAAATAAAAACGCTCCTGTCTGTGTAGCCTGCAAAACTCCCCTACTTCCAGGTAGAGATGCGGCTGTAGGGCTGCCCCGGGGAATAAGGATGTGACCGGGAGTTGCATGGTGACAAGTGAAACTGTGTACAGGGTTGTAATTACAAAGATTTAATCAGTAGATGATCACAAGGATAGCAGGTTCTCTTTGGCACTT
Source organism: Leptodoras oyakawai (assembly GCA_024363135.1). Lineage (NCBI taxonomy): Eukaryota > Metazoa > Chordata > Actinopteri > Siluriformes > Doradidae > Leptodoras > Leptodoras oyakawai. Next base: position 7,006,374 of record JANCOA010000020.1, on the reverse strand, counting down.
GCCCGACTGCCATTGTAGATTGCCATTTTAAAGCATTGTAAAATGTCTCGCCTGGTTAAATAAGGGTAAAAAAAAATAAATAAAAATAGAGAATACTTGAAACGCCAGTGTGATTGTTTGCATTCTTTGCAGTCCAGACAAAAGTTCTACATGTGACTTATACATTGTCTTTCATTTAGCAACCTCATGTGCTTCCCATGGCGTTATTTTCAAATGAGGTAAATCTTTACTAGGAGAAAATACTGGCTGCTAGAAAAAAAACTTCTGAGGGTTAGCTGCAGCCAGTTAGTGTGACTGATATAGTGACTGTAACTGGTGGAATCACGGCCTGAACGGGGCATCCATTTCTCAGACCTTGCTAAGGAAATGTATCTATAATAGAGATATATATACGATCGTTTCAGACATCACAGGTAGCTGTGAAAGGCAAGGGTTCTCCCCTCCTGTTTAATATAACCATATAAGAAACGAATTATGTTTCAAAACGACGATGACTTTCCCAGGGAACTGTTGTTCATAGTTGTTGATAACGGTCTATTTATCAGATTACTAGTTTTTGGGGTTGTTACATGGCTGACCTGTTAACTCGTTTCCCCATGGAAAGACTGAGAAAAAGAAAAGTGTGTCTCCCTTGTCCACTGCCTAAACTTGTTGGGCTAGTTTCAAGTCTTTGTGTGCATTTTGAGATGGAGTGGGGTTGAAACCTGGCAGCTGTGTTTGCAAGCACTCTGCACTGTACAGTCTCTGTATGAAAGAGAATACTTCTCATTCTCACGACTTCCCAGTTATCGCACATAGCATGTCTCAATGTGACGCTTCCTTTAAAAATAACAAACAAAAGATTTAAACCGTGCACAAATAACGTGTTCGTATTTGGCGAGAGCACTATACTTCTGCTGATGCATGTCCTTCTTTTCACCACGCTCACCTGGGTCTACACGTTATCACCATTACTGCTATGTCTGTAAACAGTCTTCAAAAGTGGAATTTACTGTAATTGTACTGTCTTCATGTCTTTGCAGAATTATGTGCCAATTATTTACTATGTGGTTTCCTGAACACGATCATTCATTAAGGGCAGCATTAATGTCTGATTTGTATGTGTATGTGTGTTGCGCACACAGATATATTTCTAGATTGGAAGCAGAATGCAGATGAGGTGATAGTGAGGCTGCGATGTGGAGGCGGTGCACTGAAGGTGGAGAATGTTGACTCTGCCTTTTCAGATACGGCCTGCCAAGTCCGCTTCCCAGGTAAGCTAAACGTGCTGTATTGTGTGTTGTCACATTTCGCCGAATTTAAAACTCGCTTGGCTGTGCTCGTTCTCAGTCGTGCCTGTGATATGTTTCATTTATGCACTGGTGTAGTGTGTCACCATGTGGCTTGTGTGCTCTCTGATCTCTCAGATGGGCGTGAGTGGAGCTGTCACCTACACGCTGAGATAGAGGGCTCCTGTAGTACAGTGCTGTATAAAGAGAGAGGCAGCATATTGCAGCTCGTCATGCACAAGAAGATCCCCTTCAACAACTGGCCCGCTCTTATGGTATGAAGAGCTACTTATGCCGGTCTGAATGGATGGACCTTCAAGGAAAGATAATCATTCAGTAGTGCATATTCAACCTTTTGTCCCTATTGTTTTGCTTTGTTTTCTCCAGAACAACAAAGAGAACGACCCGGTAAACATCTTGAAGGAGAACGGATGCAGTCAAAAGGCATCAGCAGAGCAGTCTGAGAAATCCAGCTTGAGCTCTGAAACGCTCAAAACGTCCAGCCGAGCGGAAGAGCAGGCGCCACCGGCAGATCAGAAATGCAATAAACCTGACCGTGGTGTCAAAAGAGGGATGAAGAACAAACAGGCGGAGAGTGCTGGGATGAGACTGTCTGAGACTAAGCCAGGCGGTAAAGGAGACCAGACACCTGAGCCCACTGCCAAGAGAACTGTCCGTCCTCCCAAAAGCACAAAGGAGCCCACTGTAGCATCCAGCCCTGAACGAGAGCATCAGCCCAAACCCGTAGTCAACAGCAAACCCGTAACAAGCCATGGATCTGCCTCCGTGTCTTCAGCTGCACAGGAAGACGGATCGGAACCCCAAGTTAAAGCCTGCCAGGGATCACAAAAAGAAATTGTTAAAAAGACAGACAGGTGCTCTCAGGTGAGGCGTACTATTAGGTTATCTGGGATATTCTTATAAAAAAATGTTACCATTCTTTGTCTATTCACCAGCTACATGCAAACAAATGTAGAAGTATTCTGTAATATTTTATAATGTTGTGTTATGAGTATAGTGGTATTCTAGCGGTCACTTTCTTTGTCTTTTAGGCTGAAGCAGATAAAAATAAGGATCAGGCAACCGTTTGTGAGCTGAACCCTGAGCCCTGTGAGACTTCTTCTCTTGGATTAATACCTCCAACTCTTGGAGAAACCTCTAAGCCTGGGGAGATCAGTGGAGGAGGAACTGCTGCAGTGGACAGAGAGAAAAACAAAGAGCAAGGAAAGACTGATGGTGCTGTGCAGGACCGAAGCGAAACAGATGTCCCGGCCCACCCTTTGGAATCTGGAGACTCTGTTCCAACACTTGACTCCAAGAGGCAAGAGTTTAAAAACATCGAGGAGGAGAAGAGGGACAGATCTAAAGAGGAGCCATGTGAGCAGAGTCTAGAGAAGGACAGAGGTCAGTCCAACACTGACTAGATTCCAGCCCAAAGCTGCAAAACACACAAAGCTTGGGATGGAGTGTTATTTGATTTTTAGATTTTGGCATGCTTTAACTTAAGTGACTTGCACTGTGAGTGTAATGCGTAAATCTCGGTCACGTAGCCGTAAGTCATGTCAGATGTGTGGAAGACTCCAGAGCAGGGCATTTGATCCATGTAGTCCAGGGTTTCCACCTTAAAACTATAAAAAGTCTTAAATCAGATTTGCTCAATTTAAGGTCATAAAATGTCTTAAAGTATTATTTTCACTGGCATGCAAGTCTTAAATTCCATTTCCTCAGATGTGATCAATCAGTATTCAGTAAAATAAAAGTATGAATGTTTACAGAATTGTATGGACTATAAGCACGCATGCCTTGTCTGTCATTGCCATGACAACCAGAGATTTTTAGAGCCGTTTAGAGAGTCACGTCAAGGGAAGTTCAAAATGCTTGATCGCCATGTGATTCACTTAGACTTCAGATAGTTTCAGATATCTGTACCTTTAATCACATTTATGTAGCACACTGGCACATATAAATGGTTATATCAAAGTAATTTTAAAAGTGCAGTTTAGTACTATTTGAGGATTAGTGTGACCAGCTAGTGTTGACTGCATTTTAGGCTTATGTTGGTCTTAGCCTGAATTGGTCTATTCTTCTAGAGCTCTATTGCACTGCTAGTATTTGCTGCTAACCTCTTTTAACAACTGAGAGGCTCCACAGTCTGTTATTGCTGTAAAAATACGGTCCATTGGAGAGAATGGAGATGATGCAACTCTCTCACCACTTTCATTTTGCACATTTTATTCTAGACAGCACTGTAGTTCACATGAGTGTCATCTAGTAAGGCTAGCTGCTGTTGACAGCATGGATAAATGCAAATTTAATGTGAATACTGAGAAAGAAGGGTAAGGAAAGGCCAATCGATACCACACTCGTCTTAAACGGATTTTAAAATCTTAAATTTTTAAATGATGATAAATCTTAAAAAAATGATGTTAGAATTTTGCAGCATCTTTCTAGTCACGTGATGAGGCAAGTGCTTGGTGTCTTTAACATTCACTGTCCCAGACTGTTCCAGCCAGCTGGAAACCAATTCAGTTTAAAAACCAGATGTGCCAAAACCTGCAAAAATGCTTTAAACAAATTTGTTTTTTAGGCCCAGAGCCAATGGTGAACCTGTCGTTTGTGAAGAATGACTCGTATGAGAAAGGAACAGACTTGATGGTGGTCAATGTCTACTTGAAGAAAATCTGTAGGGAGATTTCCAGGGTGCTCTTCAGGGAACAAGACTTCACCCTTATCTTCCAGACCAGGTGAGTGGATGTTCAGGGTTATTTTGCATGCTTGGTTGTAGAATAAATTTTTCTGTTTCTGTCACTTTCTTGCAATGAGATGTGCTGGGTAATAAAAAATAATTTCAATAACACCAATAACTTAGGATAACAGCAATTGTCTAATTGGAATGTGGTGTAACTGTGTACATGATATGGTGCATAATCAGAATACTAGCAAATGACACATTTATGAAAAACCTTCTTAATGGGCTCCCGAGTGGTGCAACGACGACGCGTTCGCACTGTCATCCGGAGATCGCGAGTTCGAATCCGGGTGATGCTATAGCTGCCCATAGCCGGGAGCCGAGAGAGCAAGATTGACCGTGCTCTCAGGGTGGGAGGGGCAGCATACGCTCTCCCCCCATGTCAATCAGCGCGACACTGTCCAATCACGGGCGTCTGTGAGCTCATGTATACAAGAGGTGGGCGGGAGCGCTCTCCTCCAAGCGTGCTACACCGCTCCCAAAGGTTGCATGAGCCACAGTTCGAAAAGAGGCGGCGATTGGCGTCACGTGTGTCAGAGGAAGCACGCGAAGGTCTCGCCCTCCCGGACTGGCAGTTCGTTGTGACAAGAGGGAAACACTGACGGGTGGGAATTGGAGACGACTAAATTAGGGAGAAAAATCAGGGGAAAAAAAATTAAATATTAAAAAAAAAAAAAAAAAAGACCTTCTTAATATATTAATGAAATGTTCTTGATGTTGTTAATATAATGAATATATTTTAAAGCAGTGTAAACCAAGACAGTGTTGCACTAATGATTTGCAGTATCCATTATTTACATAGGACAACTAAAATTCAACATAACATTTTTATTATTTTATCCAACCTGAATGGAAATCAGTCCCATTTCAGTAACTATTCTATTCCTCTTTCCAGTGATGCTAATTTTTTACGTCAACATCCAGACTGTGGACCAAACACTGTTTTCAAGTGGCAAGTCAAACTCAGGTAAGAGCTCCTGGCTGGTGGTTAATATGAGCAAGTCGAGTGTCCTTTTTTTTTTATCCATCATGTGTTTAATTTGGATTTTCTTTTGGGTAATATTTCAGGAACCTGATTCAGCCGGAACAGTGTAGTTTTTCCTTCACCCCATCACGCATAGACATCACTCTGAGGAAGAGGCACAGTCAGCGATGGGGGGGTCTAGAAGCCCAAGTTCCACAAGGTCTGCTGCCTGGCTTCTACTTGCTGCTGCTAGACACATGCAGTATCTGTAGGCAATTTGTGATCCAATTTTATCATAGTGGTCCCATTAACACGATGGTGCATGTAACGCTGGCAAAACGGCACTGGAGGAATTTTTCCCTAACCTCACTGTTACTGCTGGGTCCAGAGCAGTTTGCCAATTCAGAATTTCCGGCATAGGGAGTGTAGCTGTAGGAATTGTCCACACCCTGGGAATTCAAGAACTCCCAGGAACTTGAAGGACTTTTTTGGTTGTATTATTGCACTTAATTAAAACCAGCTCATCAGGCTTTGTAGTTAAATTGCATACACTGTTACTCTTTAACCTAGTTAAACAGGTTAGCCAATAAACTCAATTTGTCCACCCTTTTATAGTTTCTATCTCTGCACCTGTCAAATGTGCCAGCACAGTATATTTATCTAATAAAGTGCACCAGAAAGTGTGTTTAAAAACTGTTTAAACAACAGCCTTTTTTTGCCATGAGGCAGCTAACTGGCAAAGGGAAAGTCATGTCCTGACCATGCCAGCAAGTTGCCATTTTTCCAGGTCCTTCGTGTAAAAATTCTCTCTAATGGTATGCAGATATTTTTTTTTGTCATGTCACATTTTAACCTACTATAGTGTGTGGGGAAAGAAGGTGACCATATTAGTATAGGTGACTGAACAGGTGAGTTAGTTACTTAGAACAAGCCTTGGTTCTGTTGTGGGTAAAGGGCAGACAAGTGATCACATGTAGACAGGAGTTCGCCATTCAGTGAAGGATTGTGTAAGCTGATCTAGTAACTCAATACGGACATATTGCTTAGCATCCTTGTCTCTCTGCCAATTCCCCAGTCCAGGCTGTCCACTATATTTCTTCCTACTGACAGTATTTCTGCATTTAATAATATCCCATTTTAACTCCAGGTTGCTACTAAAGCAAACTTTTATTCTATGGCAACACAATCTGGGTTGTTGAATTTAACGATTGATTAGGGTTAGGATTAGGGTTTTCTCCCTATGAAACTGCCATTTAGTTTGTGACCTTTTGTTTTCTAACCACAAGCTCTATTCTCCTCTGTTTAAGGTGCAGTGGGGGGCGCAAAGGTTGCTGTGCCCTCCGGGCCTTCCTCCCTTGACAAGAGTCAGCCAGGGAGTAGCCAGCATGCTCTGCCTGCCAAGGAGGAACCTCGGGCAGGAGAGGAGAAGCCCAAGTCTTCTCGGGCTCCAGAGGATGGTACTTTAGATCCTGTGGCTCCACGCTCCGTCTCTGATCATGTTTCTATCAAACAAGAGCCAGCCATTGCTACGGTAAGAGAGAAACTGTGCATTTTATTTATTTATTTATTTATTTTGTATATACCCTCACATCATGGTTTTGCAGTCACCGTCACAGTTCTTGTGGTAGGATGCCTGGCTTAGGGATTTTCTAACAGCAGAAAGTACCAGAGCCATTTGGTATCAGAATAGTACAAACAGGGGCTCTAATGGACGGGCGTTTGATTGCATCCTTACAATAATGTATTTTTCTCTCATCCACAGCCGAAGCCCACCTGCATGGTGCAGCCGATGACCCATGCTCCTCCTGCAGCCAGCGAGCGACCCGAGGAAGAGGAGGAAAAGAAGGTGTGTCTCCCTGGCTTCACAGGACTGGTCAACCTAGGAAACACATGTTTTATGAACAGCGTGATCCAGTCTCTCTCCAATACACGGGAACTAAGAGACTATTTCCATGGTAAGGGGTTTTCCATGGTAAATGCTAAAAGGAATATCAGTACTTAAATCTAATGGTAATAATAATCCCCAGCCTCTACTGGAGAGAATGCGTGTGTTTTTAGCTGAGTAGGTTGTTTTGTTAATGCACATTAACATGCGTTTCTCCTGATTTTAGACCGGGCGTTTGAGACCGAGATCAACTGTAATAATCCCCTGGGCACAGGTGGAAGGTTAGCCATTGGGTTTGCGGTGCTGCTGCGGGCTTTATGGAAAGGCACCCACCATGCTTTTCAGCCCTCCAAATTGAAGGTACCAGTATATTATCCTTCTTACCGCAGCTGTAATTTATAGTCTCTCCTGAGCTCTGCACAGCTTCTGTTGTTTCTTCAAACAGCCTGTGTCAGCCAGTTGAACAAATGTCCTACTCTGTCTCTCCCTGTAGGCAATAGTGGCCAGTAAGGCCAGTCAGTTTACAGGTTATGCACAACATGATGCCCAAGAATTCATGGCCTTCCTCTTGGATGGGCTGCACGAGGACCTGAACCGTATCCAAAACAAACCATACACAGAAACCGTGGATTCAGACGGCCGCCAGGATGAGGTGCTGCTCCTGCTTCCTAGTTTCAGAATAGCACAGTTCTTGTTCCACACAACTAACAAGACTAGCAAAAATGAGTTTTATTTTTAGCTAAAGATGTGTGTAATTTCCATTTGTAGTGAAGAATATTTAAGTTAAAAACACTCACACATTTGTTGTGGCTGTATTGTACTTCAGATTATATAGTACCGAATATATAAACGTGTATCATTCGAATATATAATTTGTTTTATATTTAAGGGGAAAAACATTGGAATTGTTTAAATGGATGTTGTATGTGCAATTATGATGACAGGTTGTAGCAGAAGAAGCATGGCAAAGGCACAAGATGAGGAATGATTCATTCATTGTTGATCTGTTCCAAGGCCAGTACAAGTCAAAGCTTGTGTGTCCAATGTGCTCCAAGGTAAATAAATGTCTGTCTGTGTCTCTCTCTCTCTTTCACAAACGCATTCTTCCCCCCCCACTCTCACTTCAGCTGTAGTGAATAACATTGATTATCTCGTTACAATGGCACCTCTCAAAGGGTGAGATATTTTAGACACCAAGTGAACAGTCCATTCTCAATGTTCATGTGTTGGAAGCAGAAAAAATTTGCAAGCGAAAGGAACTGAGCTACTTTGACAAGGCCCAAATGGTGATGGGTAGATAACTGGGTCAGAGCATCTCCAAAATAGCAGGTCTTTTGGCTTGTTCCTGGAATGTCCAAGGACTGCTCTGCTTTTGCTATTAGACCTGGACGACTTGTCGTAATTTATAACCATTAATTTTGGTCTGTCAGAAAATCCTGAAGGAGAATATCAGTCTCAGTTTGAGAACTAATACTGGAGTGCAGTTGGGTTATGCAGCAGGACAATGAACCTAAGCACAAAGGCAAGTCCACCTCTGAATGGCTCAAAAGGAACAAAAGTAAGGTTTTGAACTGGCTTAGTCAAAGTCCTGACTTGAATCCCATTGAGATGCTGTGGCAAGAACTTCAGGCAGTTCATGCTCAAAAACTTCCATTGTAGCTGAATTAAAACAATTCTGCAAAGAAAGGTGAGCCAAAATTCCTCCACAGGGATTGAAAAGACTCATCGCAAGTTAGGTTTGGGGGGAATTACTAACAGAATTGCCATTTCACTTATAATTTATCACTCATTTCTATACACACACACTATTTAAAAACTGTGTTCCAATGCCCCTCTGTAGTTCATGGGGCTTGATTTTTATAACTGGTAAAAAAAATTATTGCACAATTATGTACATTACTCAAAGGCTTGTAGATATTGTAAAAATATAGTTTGTGGTATAACATATAGTGGAATTTTTATTTTTTGTTTAAAGAAATCTAAGCAGTTCTTGCCTTTTTCCTTCTAGGTGTCTATTACCTTTGACCCCTTCCTATACCTGCCTGTCCCTCTACCTCAGAAACAAAAGGTGCTCACTGTCTTCTTTTTCGCTAGGGAGCCCCACAAGAAACCAGTCAAGGCAAGTACTTTTTCTCCTAAAGACCATTACGTCCATTACATTTTCCTTTATTTCCTGTGCTGAATAGCTGTGTGAATGTCTTTTTATGTAGTTTTTGGTGAGTGTTAGTAAAGAGAACTCGAGCACAGCGGAAGTGTTGGAGTCTATTTCCCGGAGTGTCCGAGTCAAACCAGAGAACTTAAGATTGGCAGAGGTGTGCAATTTTGTCCTTATCTTTTCTATTTAAATGTTTAACAAATGCCAGATTATCCCAAGTAGTTTCAATCCAAACTGTTTAGCCCTATAACTATTGGATAAAATAGTCCTTTCTTCCCCAGGTGGTGAAAAATCGTTTCCATCGGATATTCCTGCCTTCTCAGTCCCTTGATACCGTTTCATCTGCTGACATGCTCTTCTGCTTCGAGGTGCTGTCCAAAGAGCTTTCTAAGGAGAAAGTGGTGCTTCTTAGGGTCCATCAGGTCTCCTAACTTTGTTACAACCTTTTTCAGCTGTATCATGTTCATATCGAGTTTTGTCTGTGTTGTTCATTTTTTTTTCTTTCTATTACATCTGCAGAGGCTTCAGGTTCCTAGTATTCCTATAGCAAAGTGTGCTGCCTGCCAGAAACCACCTCTGTCAGATGATGAGAAACTGAGGCGCTGTACACGCTGCTATCGTGTGGGCTACTGCAACCAGTGAGTCATTCCTACTGTCTGGTTGTGATTGTGGATGGGGTGTTGCACCTTGTTACTTTAATTCTAAAAGCACATTTTCCTTTGATATAGGTCTTGCCAGAAGAACCACTGGCCCAACCATAAATCTCTATGCCGCCCCAACTCTGAGAATGTAGGCCTGCCGTTTTTGATCAGTGTGCCCGAGTCAAGGCTGACCTACACTCGCCTCACTCAGCTCCTAGAGGGGTATTCCAGGTATGCTGGATGGACACCTGCAGATAAGCTGTATTTAGATGTAGCTGTGTCACCTCCACAGTGGTGTAGCACTCCCTCTTTTCACGTGCAGGTATTCGGTGAACGTTTTCCGTCCCCCGTTCCAGTCTGGTCGGACGTCTCCTGAGACTAGTCTGTCTCGTGGTGATCACCCTCTAACAAGCGGTTCAGTTGCCGATGGACCTTGGGCAGAGGAGGAAGAACATCATGCTGTCGAAACAGGGGATGCTCAGGAGCAGGACAGTGTGTCTCCTGAAATGGCAACAGCACAGGCCTCCGCTCACTCAGCAGAAGACTCGCTGTCCACTCGCACCACAGACTCTGGCTTCTCTGAGCTGCTCTCCAGCTCCCAGGATCCTTTTGGAGAGAAAGAAACGTCATGTGAAAAGGCTGTGAAGCCAGAAGGTAATTTTGTAATGGGATTAATTGCAAAATTGTTCCTGCGAATCATTTTTATTACTTATTACTTGTCATTAACTAGAGTTAATGTGTGTGTGTGTGTGTGTGTGTGTGTGTGTGTGTGCTTCAGCTGCAGTCACAGGTTACCAACAACCCTCAGACTGTAGTTACAGGAGTGGTTCTCAGTTCTATATCTCGGTACAGGATACCAGCAACAAGGAACTAAAACTTGAAGACAAAGGTTTAACCTCTTTCTTTGCTCATGCCTTCATTATTATTCGTCGGTCCTATTTTCAGAGGAACCTCAAATCCACATGCTGATTTATGCGTTATTACATAGGTGATGGAGTACTGGAGGTGTCTGAAGACTGTACGTTAGAGCTGGTATGGAAGAATAATGAGCGGCTGAAGGAGTACGTGCTGGTGCGTTCCAAAGAGCTGGAGTATGAGGAGGACCCCAGCTCTGCCAGCGAGACTGCCAGGGCAGGACACTTTACGCTGGAGCAGTGCCTCAACCTTTTCACCAAGCCTGAGGTGCTAGCACCTGAGGAAGCATGGTAGGAAATGAAAAAAAAAAAACTGAATGGGGGGGGAAAGGGGTAATTTTGGATTAACCTCAGTAATTGGCTTCCCATTTGCTTTCTTCTATTGTGGACTGTCTCTGTACGGGTTAGGTACTGTCCAAAATGTCAGCAGCACAGGGAGGCCTCCAAGCAGCTTCTGCTTTGGCGTCTGCCGAATGTGCTCATCATCCAGCTCAAACGATTTTCTTTCCGGAGCTTCATCTGGAGAGATAAAATCAATGACATGGTGGACTTTCCTGTGAGGTACACAAAAGCTCCTACTTATAGCCTTTTGTATCCATAATATATGCTAAGTGTATTTATTTATTTATTTATTTATTTTTTTTTTCTGCATGTTTGTTGTGGCTTAATTATGAAATGTGTTTTGCACCAAATGCCTTCATCCACAGGAACCTGGACTTGAGTAAGTTCTGTATTGGCCAGAAGGAAGACGTCCAGCAGCCCCCTATTTATGACCTATATGCTGTTATAAACCACTATGGAGGAATGATTGGAGGTCACTACACAGCCTATGCACGTCTGCCCAATGACAAAAACAGTCAGCGTAGCGATGTTGGTAGGTGCAGCTCTTTTCATTCTCATAAAAGCCCTGTAAAAAGAAGTGCACTGATGCGTTCAGTAGAAGTATTTGTAGTAATACCTGGATCACATATGGCACCTGGGTGCTTGCTCTCGGCTAGGTCTTAAGTAGGGCAGGAGAACAAATAATAGCAGAAAGATTATTTTAAGACTGAATATAAATAAATAAATAAAAAACACACCTGAGCTTTTATTAAATAAACGTTTAAATAAATTCATCCAGATGATGTAACAGACACACAAGTGAGCCTTGGCCTACAGAAGTTCCTTCTGCATTAACTGTTTTCGGGTCTCTTGCTCAGGCTGGCGTCTGTTTGATGACAGCACCGTGACTACAGTCGAAGAGAGCCAGGTGGTGACGCGCTACGCCTACGTGTTGTTCTACAGACGCAGGAACTCTCCCGTCGAGCGACCGCCTCGTCTGCTCGACCCGCTGGGAGCCGAGTCTCCTGCGGCAGCTGGCGCTGCTGCCAGTCAGGTAAGCTGATTACACTCAGTTCCATGTAACATTTCACGTTTCTCTGCTTTAACTTGCATGAGCACTGGGATCATGCCATAAAAAGGCTTTGGAGAGATCTGTTTAAAAAGTTTACTCATCTGGAGGATTAATGGCCATCTTAGAAGTTAGTGGGAAATATAAATGAAGAAATCTCGTGTGATTAAACACCTGAGGGTAGCTGGGGTGAGATTTGTCACTGTATTTTTTTTGTTTGTTTTTTTTTCTTTCTCATTCCTGTTCCATTTTCTCTTACATGTTAATACTAAGCCTTAATCTTTAAAAGGGTATTTTATTATTGTTGTGTTTTCATTGGAGAATGTGTTAACTTCACCTTGAAAAAGCTGTAAATCTGTATCTGTGACTTTACTATTTTTTTTTTATTTAAGATTAGGTTTGTTCATTTGTTTTATGATTAGCTGTAGATTAGACAAAGACAAAGTGAGACATATTTGTCACTTGTGCTTGCACACAGTGAAATGCAACCTCCGCATTCAACCCATCCGTGCAGTGAGACACACTAGTGAACACACACTAGGGGCTGTGAACACACATGCCTGGAGCGGTGGGCAGCCCTAGCCACATCACCCGGGGAGCCAATGGGGGTTAGGTGCCTTGCTCAAGGGCACTTCAGCCAAGTCCTGTCAGTCATGGGAATCTAGCTACAGATTAGTAATCTAATAGAAATGCAATAACAAAGAACCAAATTTCAGACTGTGAAATTTGTGACTTTTTTTGCCCATCTAATCTGTTGTGTTAATATGTTAGGATTTTCAGAGCTCAAAATGATCAGGGACCAGTTATGTACTTCCTACAGAGTGAGGATTTACTTTCATTAAGGTTCTATATAGTGAACTGTTACAGTGCACTGTAAATGCCTTCAATGACCTGAGAGTTTGAGATGAATACAGAACCTTTCTATTTATTTTAACATGTATTTTAGGCTTAATATTCAAAAACGATATTTAAATTAAGGACCGTCAGTCTTGAAGTTATAGATTCTATTCTTTAAGACAGTATTGTATGGATAATTGTGAAAATTGATTTTGGAGTCATATATAAATGCAGAAAGGAGCAGACGGACACGCAGTCTAATACCAAGTCAGTCAAATGGCTATATATAGTACATGACCTTATCACTGGTATGTGGAAATAAATGAGGCCAAAATGAAGCAAAAAAAAAATGTTGTGCATGCATGCTGGAATGATTAACATTGTGCAACTGTGTGACCGAGTATAAACGTATGAGTTTATCGTTATGATTCTGGTCAAAATATGGTTATGATTTTGTGTCTGCAGCTGCTCGGCTGGTTGTGAACTAACGATTAAGTTGTGCTTTTGTACGTTTATTTCAAATCTTAGTGTCTTCTCTAAATGATCCTGAGGCCAAATAATTTCAGCTATGGTAAATATAAAATAAGGTTACGCTGATGGTTTCTTACAGGTCAGTGAACAAACGACCTTGTTAGTCAGTCTTCAGCCAAAAAAAATCCCCTCAAATAATATTCAAAGATGGTTGAGTGCTAACTTTTTATTATGTGTGTTACTACAGGATGTTGTAGCTGAACAACACATTGGATATTTAGACACTATTCAAAGCTTGCCACTTGATTAATTTAGGGAAATGTCCAAAGCATGCCAAAGAATCAATTAAATTCACTGTGCTGTAGATGTCCACACTATGCAGGTGAGATTAGCGACTGTAGCATGGTGAGCTTTTAGAGAAGAACAGATATTTCAGGTTTTCATATGAGAACGTTGATGATTTGCAATTCCCAAAGAAAATTAACAACCGTTAAAATAAAATGAGAGCTACTTCCTTATCCGTTTTTTAACTACTTTAAAGGCTCCTTTATTTCGCTGAATCTATTGCCAGATCATATTTCAGAGATTTCTGATGAACTTTGCATGTCTCATTACTAACATAAAGCATGTCTGTACAAAGACCTCATGACAACTTAGGCTTTGGCTATGCTGCTGTACACAAAGTAATTCCACCTTCATTATATTAAACATATTAAATTAAAAAGGGCCAGTAAAACAGCAAAGCATAGTGTTGAGCAGTAAATATAAATGTAAATAAAAATAAAATTTTATTTAATCTCTGCTTAAAGTCAGAAGAATATGGCAAGAGACTGCAGCTGTGTTATGCTGTACATTGAACATTAGCAGTAGAGCTGTACTGTACTAATGCCTGAAGTGCTCTAGTCAGGCTGTCTGTATTTGGACGAAATGGTTTTTCTTTTTTTTTTTTTTTTCTCCTGACTGTTCTATTACAGTTATTATAACCTTGCCTTTGCACTAAATGACCGTAACTTCTAGGGTCACTTGAAATGTAAAGATGAAAGGGAGTTCTTCTTGGGCTTTTGTTTTACTTGGTAATTGTTATGCTTTAAAGTCAGTAATGTTTGTCGTATGTCAGGTCATATGTGGGTGTGACTGACTTGAAAGATATAGTTCCGGTGATGCTGTTAGTGTCATTCATAGAGGGTATATGGGTGAGCAGAGATATTGCTATGGCTATAATTGGGTGCTTTTGAGGCCTGGCCCTGTCCCAGAAGCTGACACAGGTTTCCGCCAATCGCAGGCGTCTCTGATATGGAGGGAATTGGAGGAAGAAGCAGACGGGCAGCAAGGCGCTCCCTCCTGGAGCCTTTTCCGGCCCAGACTCCGACAGAGAAGACCCAGGACCATGCTGGAGGAAGAGGATGCCCGCCATGGAGGGCTTACAAGGCGCAGACAGGAGCGTGTTTCTGATCATTCTGATGATGACCGTACCAAATATTTCCTCATGGCCACTGCGGCTGCAGTGTTTGCATTGTTGCTTAACATCATCTATCCCCTGTTATACTGATGTCATTGGGAATAAGCTGAAAAACATCACACATGTTTGTGCTGGTGCATGTGTGTGTTGCGTTGAGGTCGGAAGTTTACATACAGCTGTTCTTTTGTTTAGGCAGAATGAGTGTACAACATGCATCTTTTATAGAAAGAAAATTTGATGCACAGGTTTTATTTGGGGGGGGGTTTCTGAAATGGACACAGGGTCAAAATTATACATCTACCCACTTAGATTATTAAATTCAGTGAACGTTCAGAATGTCTTTTAACTTGCCAAGTCCAAGGCCTCTTAACCTCCTATTAGTGATCATGATCATCTCTGTGCTCACATAAAAAGGGTTTGCTTGACATCAGTCATTGGACTGAGTAACACGCAGTACAATGTGAAAGATGGTCTGATGAGCCAAAGATTGAGTTGTTTGGCCACAGTAACCAGAGGTATGTTTGGAGGAGTATAGCTGTGGGATTCAACTCTAAGTACACTGTACTACTTGTTAAGCATGGTGGTGGTAGCACAACCTTTTTGCCTTTCTGCCAGACTACCTTCTTCTAACCACCAACTAGACAGTTGACCAAATTCAGGGTTCCAACTGAAATACAATGACCCCCAAACACACATCATAGCTGGTTGTGGAATGCAGGCCAACATTAACCTTGAAATGGCCTTCCCAAAGTCCTGACCTCAACCCTAATGAAAATATGTAGACTGTGCATAAAAGTCAGCTCTATGCCAAGAAACTAACAAACGTGACTGAACGCTACCAGTTCTGCCAAGATGAGTGGTTCAATATCCAGCCAGAATTCTGCCAAAAGCTTCTTGTTGCCTACCAAAAGCAACCAGTCATGGTGAAAGTTCCTAAGGGACCTTTAACCGAATATTAGGTGTGCTGAATGTATAATTTTGACCCTGTTCTTATTTCAATAAATTAAAAACTTGTGCACCATATTCTTTTCATTCAGTTAAAGGTCTGTTGTACACTCATTCTGCCCCAGACATTCTCTGAACAGAAGAAATCATTGAAAGCCCAGTATTGCTATGACATTCATATCCATGATAAGTGTATGTAGACTTCCAACCACAATTGT
>JANCOA010000020.1:6959551-6969985 GCA_024363135.1 Leptodoras oyakawai | reverse complement strand
TAAGAACACCTTGGAATGCCATATAAGGTTGGCGTATCCCTCTAATGAATGCACTAATTTTAAACCATGTTGATAACCTGCATGTACGCTCAGTGTCTCTCACGTATTGCAATGTTTAAGCCGACTGTAAACGACTTCTTGGTTCGATACCGACGGTAGATTATTCTTCCACACGCAGACACCCGACATCATGCTGCAGCTCCGCTGAGATCATGTCCGTGCTGTTCTTCCACACCATGCGCTACAAAGCTGAGGACCCCCGCAATGCCTGCAACGACCGCTTCGTCCTGTCTAAGGTAGACCTTGGAGAGTTGGTGCTTTTTCCTAGTCAACACTAATCCTGTCTCAGGTCAATCTGTTTAGATTTTATATTTAAAAAGCAGTTTTTCTCTTTCCTGTCTCAGGGTCATGCTGCTCCCATCCTCTATGCAGCATGGGTAGAGGCTGGCTACGTGAAAGAGGCTGACTTGCTCAATTTGCGCAAGATCGACTGTGACCTTGAGGGCCATCCTACGCCTGTAAGCACTGAGCGAGTACAGTTATGTGGAAACAAGTTTCGTACCTCAGTTTGATAAACTTTAACAGCTTTATTTTACCTACTGTGTTTTTTTTTTGTTTTTGTCTAGAAATTAGCCTTTGTGGATGTGGCTACAGGCTCGCTGGGTCAGGGTCTGGGAGCTGCATGTGGGATGGCGTACACAGCCAAGTACTTTGACAAGTCCAGGTATAGCAACTGAACCATGAACACTTGCACAATGAGGCTATAATGAGTAACTTTATACTTACTCAAAGTAAATGTGTTGTGCAGCTACCGTGTGTACTGCCTGCTGGGAGATGGCGAGTGCTCCGAGGGTGCAGTGTGGGAAGCCATGGCTTTTGCTTCTCACTATGGCTTGGACAACCTGGTCGCCATTCTGGATGTGAACCGCCTGGGGCAGAGCGAGGCTGCACCTCTGAAGCACGACGTGACTGCTTACCAGGAGCGCTGCAAGGCTTTCGGGTAAGTGTCGCAAACGTGCATATTCAGTGCATCTTTCCTTTCTCCTTCTCTCCTTTTTATCAGTGACTCCTGACCCCACATCCACACTAGCAATGTCTCCTGTAGTTTCTTGTAGGCTTGAAGCGACTGTCATGAGATACAGAAGTTAACTAGTTAAGCAGAAATTAAATTATGTGATAATTAAATAAAGTGAAAATTGCAATTTGCATGTAACCAGCTAGGCATTATATTACCTTTAACAGATTAGCAAAGCAAGGAATGATGCAACGCAACAACGATGTTGTTGGAGACACTTGGAGAAACACAGTTTAATTGTGTTTTTTAATTTGGCTTCATGAAACTTTTCTCAGGGAAATTAACTTGAATTAATGAATTAATGGCAACATTTAATTATGGAATCACTCATTTTTTTTTTTTTAAATGGAAAATAATAATACAATTACCTTGTAATTAATTGTATTTCCGAAATACCACCACTAGTTTAAAAGTGTAATTTAGTCTGCAGGTATACTTAGAGTGCTTATAGAGCTGTTGGACTTGGCTAATTCATAATAAAAAGTTATAAATGTAACAAAATGGAAAGGATTATAAAGCTCCTTCAAGAAGAAAATCCAACATTGAGTGTGGCAAAAGAGTGTGTTGGTTGTTCCTAGTCAGCTGTGTCTAAAATGTGGTGCAAGTATAATCAAAGTGGTGTTTGGGGGGGTAGGCCAAGGAAGACATCAAAGCATCAGGATGGAAAATGCGAATAGAAAATACTTAACGGAACGAAGGAAAAACAGTTGAACAGTCGCAGGAGTCCGTGTTTGCGAGAGAATTGTAAAAAACGGGCTGAATAAAAAGGGATTTCTGTACTCAAAATGCAGTGTGTTACTACTCCCTAGAGGCGCCAACAATCTGTGCCACTTTCTTCCAAGCTTTATTTGTTTAATTTTATTAGATGTCTTGTATGACAGGATATCTGTTTGAAGTTTTGCTAAAAGGGTGTCTTTAGCTGAAACTGGATACTACTCATGATTTGTTGGTAGAAATGTACATTAAATTATTATTGAAATTTTCCTTGACAATTATATCATGATCATAACTCATCCTCTATAAAGGTAGATTTTGACGATGCAATTGGGGCAGTGGCAGTCCGGTAGGTTAAGACTCTGGGTTGTCAGTCTGGAGGCTCGAGCCCTGTTATTGGGGGCTGCTGTTGGGGCCCTTGAGCGAGGGCCCTAACCTGCTCAACTTGGCAGCTGAGGGGTGCAATGCGCATACGGTGTTGGTCCGAAGCCTGGTTTTCATCAGGAAGGGCATTCGACATAAAAACCTGCATCAGATTAAGATGCAGTGACCTCAAGTAATTGGGAGCAAACTGCTAAAAGAAAAAAGAAGTCAATGTGAAATATATTTATATATATATTATCCTTTGCATGGTGGTTTTCTCCCTTATCATAAATACTTTTTCAATTTAATATTTGATTGAATGTGGAATGTGTTAATTTTCAGCTGGAACACGTGTGTGGTGGATGGCCATGATGTGGAAGAGCTGTGTAAGGAACTGTGGAACGCAGAACGCTTCAAAGGCAAGCCGACCGCCATTGTGGCCAAAACCTTCAAGGGCAAAGGACTCAAAGGTGAGCTAATGTAACTCAGGGTTTACCTAAACTACTTAATCTTTACTGCTGTTATTACTTCTAATGCTGCTTAATTTGCTGTGTGCTGGTTTTCAGGCATTGAGGACAATGATAACTGGCATGGCAAGCCCATCCCTAAGGACCGTGTGGATGAGCTGATTGCTCATCTTGAGAACCAGATTCAGGCTTCTGGTAAACAACTCCAGGCTGCACTGCCTAATGAGGATGCAGCTCCTGTAGACCAGAGTCCCATCTACCTACCCTGTCCTCCAGAATACAAGTCTGGAGACAAGGTGATTACTATACCAACTTGGTTCATAAGCAACAAGACCACCACCCGCCCTTAAAATAAGCTGTTTGTGTGCAGGTCTCTACCAGGAAGGCCTATGGTGTTGCTCTAAAGAAGATGGGAGATGCCAGCCAACGTGTTGTGGCTTTGGATGGAGATACCAAAAATTCAACCTTCTCAGAGACCTTCAAAAAAGCCCATCCTGATCGCTACATAGAATGTTTCATTGCTGAGCAGAATATGGTGTGTGTTATTTTTAAAACTACAGTGTAGAACCAGCAGTGGTGTTTCTTGCGTCTAACCAGATTCAAGTTTGAAATCTCTTAACGTTTCGGTGTTCTTATCGCATGTTAATTGTTTACTGATTAGGGTGTAACCAAACACCTGTTCATAATGAGCCTTCCCCAGTACTGATTTAAACATAAGCAGTCCAATCCAGCAGAAATTTTATTTTTACTTGGATTTAAAGTAATTTTAGTTCAGTTTATTGAGTTTTAACTTTTTTTTTTTCATTGTGTGTTGTAGGCAAGTGTGGCCATTGGTTGTGCCACTCGTGATCGCACTGTTTCATTTGCCAGCACCTTCGCTGCATTTTTTTCGCGTGCCTATGACCAGATCCGCATGGCAGCAATCTCTCAGTCTAATGTCAACCTGGTGGGCTCCCACTGTGGCGTCTCTATTGGTGAGGCTCTTCTGTTTGCCTTTAAACCATATTCCTTAGAGCTTTATGTTTTTTATAAATGCTTTGTTCCATACTTGTAAATTTTTCAGTTTACCATTTGTGAGCTTGTGCATGGGTTAAAACTAAATTGTCGTTTGCTCAGGTGAGGACGGTCCCTCTCAGATGGCTTTGGAGGATCTTGCGATGTTCCGTGCTGTCCCAACATGCACTGTGTTTTACCCCAGTGATGGAGTGTCCACAGAGAGGGCAGTAGAGTTGGCAGCAAATACAAAGGTAATTGTTGTTATGGTTACTGATGTATGGGAGCCTAAATACCTACTTTTACACACACTTTCTTGGAATTTCACCATTTTGTACTCCAATCACTGATCTGCACCTTTTTCACAAAAAGAATCTGCTGTGCTGTGGAGGTAATGGTTTTAGTGGTTGTAGTTGACTTGTGATGTAAAGCACTTTAAATGCTTTTGTGAGGTTCAAGTCCAAGGAGTGGAAAGTTCGATATACTGTAAGTTTTAAAAAATTAAATTGAATCTTTACACAAAAAGCATTTAGAATACTGTGCACCACTGGTCACAGAATAGGACAAAGTACTGCTTCATATTGCTGACATGAAACGCATACTAAATAATTATATTTGTCCAAAAAAAGGTTTTAAGCACCTTTTAAATGAATTCTAAAGCAATTTAATCAAGGTTTTAAATGTTTTATTTATTTTATTAAGGTACTCTGACCTTAATACCAGAAGCATAATGTAGAGATCGGCCGGTGACCAGAATCGGCCCGGTTTTCAGTGCGATCAGCCATAACAGGTGACCGGCTGATCAGTCTCATATAACCGGCGCATGATCAAAGTAATCTGTGGAGGAATGACTCCGAAAAGGTTCTGAACAATGAATTTAATAAGACTCTTTAAACAGCATCTCTTCTTAGAAAGAAAGAAAGAAATTGGCAAACAAACTTGAACCTGGTGCACCTCTAATAATGTAGGTGGTATGCTCCATAAGCCAGGGGTATCCAATCTTCTCCACGGTGTGGGTGCAGGTTTTCTTTCCAACCAAGCAGAAGCCACACACTACTGAAAGCCAAGATCCATTGATTGAAAATGGGAGGAATGAGGTGTGGCTCCTGCTTGGTTAGAAAGAAAACCTGCACCCACACCGGCCCTTTGTGGATAAGATTAGACACCCCTGCCATAAGCTAAACTTTGATGCTCGGGTCACCAAAATACTTCTAAAAATCAAATCAGTCTTACTCCAAAAAGTACATTTTCAGTATCCAAAACGTCAGCAAGTTGTGTGTGTGTTCTGTTGGTTTTCAGTGCTATCTTTCAACTTGTTTTCAGGGTATCTGTTTTATAAGGACCAGCCGACCAGACACAGCAATCGTATATGAACCAGATGAGAAATTTGAAATTGGCAAAGCTAAGGTAAGTGTCTGAAGTGTATGTTGATCAGTCATGCAGTGTTCAGATGCATTTAGCACTGTGTCTAACTCAAGTGCTGCTCTTTGTTTTTTATTTTTACTGCTTTTTTTTTGCTTTGGCTACTAGTTAATTGTTTTCTGCATTGTTTGAATTGTCCCTCAATCTGAGATGGTTGTTGGCACGAGATCTCAAGTACGAGTGAATGTTTGCAGGATTTATATAGGAATATCATTTTAACCAGCAAATCAAATGAAAAATGTATTTAGAATAAGGGAGAAAAAAACCTAGGATTTGGAATTGTTCCAAGCAGTAAAGTTCAGTGTCTGAAATAGTTTTTCTCCAATAGCATTTTTGATCTACTTCCATAAGGAAAGAAGTATATTTTAAGGGTTTTTTTTGAGGCAGTAGCAAGAACGACTAGACTTGTTGAAGGTGAAGATATCCTGGCTAACATTCTTGGCCTTGAGTTCTTGTTTATTAATGTAATTGATTAGAACACAAACTAGCTGCCATCAGTTCTTTTAGAAGAAGCAGCACCATTTTGTTTGCATGCAGCAGATATTTGCAGTCAGCAACAGGTTGGGTTATGGTGACCTTGGCATGCAGATAGGGTGGTTTTGTGTGTTCATAGCATGTCACTTTAATGTTTGTTGTCATTTAGTTCTGCTGGATTAATAATGGGACTGCATTGTGTAGTTTACTAGAACATTCACTAGAGGTCGCTGTGGGAGACGTTGACTAGTCTGTGTGTTTGGACAAACACTAGTAAGACAGATGGTATAGAATGTGGGCTAGATGTACTTTGTTGGTATTAAATAATTCCCATTTGGTGAAGCAATTTCTACAGTCCAATTTGTGTGCCTTTTCATTTCTTTATTTTAATGCAGTATTGTCCTGTTTGATGAAAGCGTAATATGTTGATTATGATGCAATTTTAGGCTTTAAAACATCAGTGATTCAGACAAGTTTTTCAGTAACGTGCTTTAAATGGAAACTTTGATGGAAATGTCTTGATTTTGTTTTAATGTACTTCAGTGTAACTAACATTTTTGTCCTGTAGGTGGTGCGTCAGTCTAACAGTGATCAAGTGACTGTGATTGGAGCCGGAGTCACACTGCATGAGGCCCTTGCTGCACATGACATTCTGGCTAAGGAAGGTTAGAGCGCCTGCTATTGCCCAAAATATTAATTGTGTGCAGAAACGATCACAAAAATAAATGTCATATGATATCGGTTTGTGTGTGTAGGCCATGTTACATGAAATTGTAATTACACTAGAAACAGCCTCATACTGTTTTAAAAATCCATCTGACTTGCAGGCATGAACATCCGTGTAATTGACCCGTTCACTATCAAGCCCCTGGATGCTGCTACCATTGTGGCCAGTGCTCGTGCCACTCAAGGCAGAGTGATTACAGTGGAGGATCATTACAAAGAGGGTACGTGGTTTTCTGGTCTTAGTGTGACACTGCTATGACCTGGATTTTTATTTATTTTTTATTTTTTTCCCTGAAAATGTGCCCATTTTATTACTTGCTGTTGTACTATGAGGAGGTATTAGTCATGTTTGTAATGACAGTGTAGTTAATATCCTGCTTTGTGCGCAGGTGGTCTGGGCGAGGCCGTCCTGGCAGCAGTGGGAGAGGAACCAGGCATCATGGTCCATCGCCTAGCCGTGAGCCGAGTGCCCCAGAGCGGCAAACCCCAGGAGCTGCTGGACATGTTTGGCATCAGTGCCAAGAACATTGTGGCTGCAGTCAGATGCACTGTTGCCAACTGAATCCCTCTAATCCCACCCAGTCTTTCTTTCCACCTGACCTACCGCTAATACAATTGGCTTAAAAGCTTTTGGCATGTAGTAACTTCTTTCTTCTAGAACTAGAGCACTGCAGTTTACCGCGTTGTAGGAAAGCATCTGAAACGGTTCTTCTTTTTCTTTCTTTCTTGATGCTTCAAATGTGGCAGCTTTGCAAAGGTTTAGAGTAACATTTCTGGCATGTTCATGTCGTGTTCCACATTCATCCTGACAGGAGAAAACTGAAATGAGTCATGGTTTTCAAGTTTTTTGGAGTTTTCAGAGTCAAGTATTAACATTTCATTCACTAACCTATGGTGCTGTACTTATGATGCATCACTTGTGTTTGCCATTCAATTTCTTTCATTCCTCTTGCATCTTTTTTTTTTTTTTTTTCTCCTCCCAGTGTGAAATGTTACCTTCAAAATAAAATATTACTGTCTTGGATGGTAAATGATGGTTGAAGATGAAACATCTAACTGACTGTGCTTGAGGGAAGTGTACTGAGGCACCTGTAGTGTCTCTTGGCATCTCCTGCACCTAAACTACTGTATATGCTTCATTCACAACTAAGCTTGTCCCACTGTGATGTACCCGTTTGTGTCATGTCATTGAACTGCCCAGAAGGTTGTCAGTTGGTTCACTCTGCCTTTGATAAACAGTAATAAAATAAAATGTTTTATGGGCAAATAAAAAAAGTCACTGTTCATTATCTTTTTTTCATTCTGAAGGGGTCACACACACACAGAATTCATACCAGAAGATCAAACGGTAAAGGAGTTGGAGTTTTGTTTTGTTTGGAAGAGGGTTTTGCGTGTGTCATCAGATCACCTCTTCATGGCTCCCCCACCATGACCGTTCACCACTCTCGCTTCATTCTCCAAGAGAATTTTTCCAGTCATTCCACAGCTGCCCTATAGCCCCAACTTTGACTTTTTTTCTTGTTCCCCAAGATTAAAACACCTCGTTTCATTCTCATTACTTTACAGACACGCACATGCATATTTATATAGATGGATAGATGGATATCAGCCATAACATTAAAACCACCACCTTGTATCTACACTCTTTGTCCATTGTATCAGCTCCACTGACCATACAGTTGCACTTTGTATTTTTACAGATGGAGACTGTAGTACAAATGTTTTTCTGCAGACTTTGTTAGCCCCCTTTAATGCTGTTCTTCAGTCTACTTCAGGAACCCCACACAACCAGCACAGATCAGTTACTATTTGGGTGGTGGATGATTGTCAGCTGGTCATTGACCCTGATGTGGTGGTGGTGTGTTAGTGTGTGTTGTGCTGGTACAATTGGATCAGTCCAATTTATTCAACACACCTACCTTGTTGCTGCACCCTGTAGATGTAAAGTCGGAAGCAGTAGCTCATCTGTCACTGAACAGTTTGTTAGTCATCCTTAAATCCTTCATCAGTGCTCACAGGACACTACCCACAGGACACTGCTGGCTAGATATTTTCGGTAGGTGGATTATTCTCAGTTCTGACACCGAGGGGTTTACAAACTTCAGCAGCACTGCAGTATCTGATCCAATTGTACCAGTATAACGTGTGTATACACATATACATACATATATATATGTACAGAGGGAGACATAAAAAACTGTGCAAAAATATATGTTTTAAGTCTGTTTTTTGCATTTTATTCCAAAGAGAACTGGTGCTTTGAAGAAATCTACAAACAACAGTCTAGTTGCTGGTTTGATAAGGGCAATTTGAAAGATATAATGATTGTTGGTTTGAATAAAGCATTCAGAACTAATACATGATGGGTAATAATGCAAATTATTTACACGTCTTGCAAGCATTTTTTTCTAAACATATTTAGAGTTTGTTGTCTGCTTGCCAGATTACAGGTGTTGGTGACCCTGTGGTGTCCCAGCTCCAGGACAGGGAATGATGAGGTGATGGGGCTGTTAAATCTGCATTGGGGTCTTCAGCCAGGCAACATTTTTATTCCACGCCCTTCATGAACTCCAAAAACTCTGTAGGTTTGAGAAGGAATGTATGCAATAAGCTAACTAAATAACTAAATAAGCTGTGTAAAGTGTCCAATTTATTTTCATTAAGAGTTGAAACCTACCATCATAGTCAATTTTGCCGTCATTGTTTTTGTCGCCATCCTTCATGAGTTCCTCGATGTCATCTTCAGTAATGGCCTCTCCTGTCGATTCTAGCATGTTCTTCAGCTCGTCTAAGTCAATGTAGCCGTCTCCGTTTCTTTAAGTTAGAATGTTAATTAATTGGTGTAATGATGAAACTGCATCTGCTGAAGCTGTGATGATAATTCATTATGTTCCTTACTTATCAAACATGCGGAAGACCTCAGCCAACTCCTCCTCAGATTTTCCTTTGCTCTCCTCTTTCATGCAGCGCACCATCATGACCAAGAACTCATCGAAGTCCACTGTCCCGCTGCCTACATAAAAATACACAGCCACCATATTCATGTGAGATTCATCGAGTTGTAAGACTGGCTGTGCTTGAGGTTTCTGACTGCTATTTTGGAGAATGTTGGATCTTTAATTACAGAGCATTATATTGTGGTGTGGCCTAAATGTGTTCAATGCATCAAATAGACTCAAAATATGTCAGTGGCTAGTGTACCATCCTCATCCACTTCGTCCACCATCTCCTGCAGCTCTTCTTGTGTGGGGTTCTGCCCCAGCATCCTCATCACCTTCCCCAGCTCCTTAGTGCTAATGCAGCCATCCTCAGCGTCCTGCACGAAGATGTCAAAGGCAGCGCGGAACTCTGCCAGAGACACGTCAGCACATACGCACATGACTTCATACAGCTCACACAACCTGATAGCACTTTAGAGTGGGGTTGTTAAGACGCCCGAGCTAAACAGAGAACAAGGCTTATAGCCATTTACAGTAGAGAAGAACAAAGTCTTACCATTTTTTTGTTCTTCTGTTAAATTCTCTACCTATTGCATAAAAGAAAGAGTCAGGTCATGGCTCAGTAGCTAAACAGTAATCTGATACAATATGTCATGACGAAGATGTCATTCCTAAGATACAGAACGGGTTCTATTCTGTACGGACATAAGTCATGATTTTATTTTTGACCTCTAAGCTAACAGCTAGACACTGGACACCAGGCACAAGCCGCTGTTAATCTCAGTAACACCACCCTCCTGACCCTCCACTCAATCACCAGCTATTGTATGGTATTTTTAGCTTTATGGTTTCTATTATGCAGAACTGATTTATTTGTGTTGATATTAAAATTTGAACTTAACCGGCTGAAGTGAGGATCAGGCCATGCCACATGCCATTAATGTTCAGCACATTTTTGTGTTTTCCCTGCTCCCAAAACAGTTTATTCAACTAATCAACTAATTACCAATCTTTCTTGAGTTAAAGTGTATTAGAGCAGGGAAAACACTAAAATGTGTACAACAGCACCAGAGTTGGGAAGTGGTATATTGCTATTCTCATATCATTTTAATCTTTTTATCATTTTATTCATTTTTTATCATGCATTATCTTTATCATTACTGTACCCTTATTTAAGGTTCCCATGGTAGAAGGTAAAACTATCATATTATTACTTCTCTTAGAACTTCAGGTTCACTCAGACCCAGCATTACAACCTTGA
>JANCOA010000020.1:6924615-6935367 GCA_024363135.1 Leptodoras oyakawai | reverse complement strand
CTCCCACAGTCCAAAGACATGCAGGTAGGTGAATTGGTGATGGGAAATTGGCCCTTAGTGTGTGAATGTGTGTGTGAATGTGTGTGTGTATGCGCCCTACGATGGATTAGCGCCCTGTCTATGGTTGGTCACCCTTGCGCTCAGAGTTGCCGGCTGGGCACCGGCTCCCCCGTGACCCCGTAGCTGGGAATAAGCGGTACAGATGATGACTGACTGACTGACTGTTGAAATTAAGGCTACACACAGAGTTCAAATACAAATCCCAGAAATTAGTTGGATAATTTCTGACCTTGCTTCATTGCTACCATTTTTTTTATTTGTTTGCATTCTGTGTATTTTTGGCATTAATTGTCTTGACCTTAATTTTTTAATTAAACAGCATATGGATTTCAACTCAATGTCTCTGAGTTCTGTTACAAAAGACTTTGGAACACATAAAAGGCTGTGCAACACGGATCCAGTAAAAGTGCATGATCAACAGACTTCAGTGTCCTTGCAAGGCTAGTTGCTTGGCAACCATAAACAGCATCTGCAGTTCATGGCCCATGTGATGGTGGAATGTTTTACTCTTTTATTTACTGGCAAAGTGCTCTCCTGGTCCATTGCAACTTACATCCCAGCACTGATGAACCACTTTTATCCAAGAGTCAGGCAGGAATCCTAAGAAGTATTCAGCCTCTGGGAAATGGGCAATGATGCTGGAGAAAGACTTTTCAATATAAACCAAGATAAATCTGCTGCTGACTTTACTCACATCTTTTGTACACCTTTTGGAGAAGGAGCACCAAAAACTTTCTACTGTGGGAACAGGGGGCATTTTCAGGCTACATCTGCTCTTAGACCTGGACATCAGAGCTCCAACCATGTGAGCAGTAACATCACATCTTTGATTGAGAGTAGATACATCTCATTACCAGCAAAACTGTCATGGAGTTCCAAGTCCCATTTCGTCCCTGCTCTGGTTGATGAAACAATAGCTGAGATGCTTAACATACTTCTTCTTCCCCCTAACAATCATAGTGAAAGCCCTAGATGGTTCACCACTGGGAGGAGGAAATGTAACCAGAAGCACCATCCCCCTCCAGATATCCACAGGCATGATGCATGCAGAAACACTTTTATCCATGATTACTAAGTCCCTCCAAAATCTGATCGTTTTAGTCTCGTCTTGTTTATCCTTGCACATTCCTATTATTTCCTGGAGGAAAGGTGAATTCATGGCCTGAAATCCATCTACTTTTAAATATTGTTTATCTGCCCCCTGTCAATCTCACCATGCCGACAGCCCCAAGGTCCAGAAAGAGAGGTGAAAATCCCAGCACCCTACATAGACCTTGCAAGAGTGTTCCACTGAATTTCTTTGCGGTGCTACTTCCCCTAGGGGCTGAGATTACCTGCTCTCTTCCCCAGAGAACAAAGCTATGGAGGAGTATATTGCAGAAGTCCTAGTGCAGGGTTATATCTGCCTCTCCATGTCTCCTGCTGCTGCAAGGTTCTTCTGTGTAGAAAATAAGATGTGCAGGTACCCACTACCCTCATCCCATTTTCCACCGAGCAGGTAAAAGGGGCAAAGATCTTTACTAAACATGACCTATGAGGTGCAGACAACCTGGTAGTTGTAAGTAGGGGATGAGTGGAAGACCACCTTCATCACTTACACTGGTCATTATGAATATTTTGTGATGCCATATGGACTAGTTAATGCATCAGATATAAAACCCTGATGTTGGCCTACAAAGCCAAAAATGGTCTGGTCCCTCCCTACCTGAATGCAATGGTCAAAGCCGGATGTGTACCCTTCGTGCCTCAAGTATGGCTCAATTTGACCCACCATCCTCCAGGACAATTGGGAGACAAGCATCCAGACTTTTCTCTGTCCTGGCACCAAGTTAACAAGGGGACAGTAGTAACTCAGTGGTTAAGGCATTGGACTGCTAATTAGAAGGTCATGGGTTCAAACCATCAAGCTGCCACCATTGGGCCCTTGAGAAAAGCCCTTAACCCTCTGCTCAGTTGTATAACTAAGATAAATGTAAGTCACTCTGGATAAGGGTGTCTGCCAAATGCTAGGAATCTAAATCTAAGTTCCCCCTGTGTGTAGGAACAGCGAAGTCACTTCCTGTCTTCAAACAGCCACTGAAGCCCCACCTCTTGGTTAAGCACTAACTCTTTTTTATCACACTTACAGCAGTTATTTTATTGACTATGTCTTGTTCTTCACTGGTTTTGTGTAGTTTAGGAGCACTTTTGGGTAATTGGCCATGTTGAAATTTTTATTAGGTATTGTATGACTAATTTCTAGCAGTAGCTTGAATTCAGGTCTACCAGCACTATCTTTGGATATTCTACGTTATGGAATAAGCAATTTTGTAATCCACTATGGATAAGAGCCTGTGTGATAACCTTGTCCCTAACTTTAACCTTTGAAACTTTCCATCCAAATTGTAAATTATTAAATCTTAATCAGGCAAGATGCTTTTCTTAATCTGACAGATAAGAAAAGTGCTTCAATTCTGATACTCTTCCCAAGAATAACAACCACAATACTAATAACTAAAAATAAAAAACGTATTATTTAGGAAAACACTGCTTTGGATTGTGAGTTGTAGTGGCAACTGTGTTAGATCAGGGATAGATTCATTTCTATATTAGGATAACATGTTCAGGGCTCATCAGATGGAAAGAAAGTGGAAGAACAATTAGTAAAGCTTAGTTTAAAAGACAGATGAATGATTGTAATATCAGCAGCAGTTTGGCAGTTACTTAAACTCGGTTGCCACAGACTGCGCCATTAGCTCATCTCAATTCCTGTCAGAGTGAGACACAATCACTCTCAGCTGGATGGTGTTCAAGCTTGACATCATGAACTTGCTGTCCACCCTCCCAGACATGTACATACAAACAGAATGACAGAAATAACCCCACCTTCCCCTTTCCTGTCTAATGAATAGCTTGTGTGTTTGTAATGGCCTGACTTTTCCACTGCCACCACAAACTGTATAATCAGTACTAATCCAGACATACATATGCACACAGGTTGTCTCATTATTTTCTCCATTTTGCTATAATTTGCGTTTTTTTTGGACTAGAATTTTTATTAAGAATGCATTTCTGACTGAAATTAGATTTGGCAATGATTGAATTAACACAATGGTCAACCAAACCTGTTCCTGGAAATCTAGCTTCCTGAAGACTTTAGCTCCAACCATAATTGTGCCCACTGTAGTCTAAGGCAATGATTAGATGGTCAGGTGGGCACGATTATGTTTCAGGGAGGAAGATCTGCAGGAATAGGTTGGTGACCACTGAATTAACAGCTTTACTTAAGTTACTCAGTGGTTCCTTTGAGTACCCACATGATTCAGGACTGGGGCACCTTACCGCATGGCTCACCATGACAATGGAATTGTTTTTTTAGTATTTTTTAAATAATATAATACTGTATAGTATATTTTAAATTCATCATGCACATTCCCCACCAAAGATGTCTGGTAATGGCTAAAGTGTTTTAGTGGTAAACAGTTATTTACAAGCTTTTTATAGTTGCAAATTGCACCTTGTACTTGTGTCCATATTCAGATCCAGAGAGACAGAGACAATACTTTAGCACTTTACATTGTGCTATGTGAGGCAATGTGAGGATTTGAACTTACAATCACCCGACAATTTTCTGTTGAGCCACTTGGGAGCCACCCTCTATGGTTATGTGTCTGCACAAGTGGGGATAAAGAGAAACTAAAGATCGGATAAAGCATACACTTGTTCTGAATAGCCTGACTGACCTGAAATCCAGGTGTCTTTATTTTTGTTATGTCATAATGGGTCAAGATACATATATACAGTTTATATGGCTCTTTAGAAATGTGGATATCAGTGGATTATCAGTGTATATGAATGCACACTGTGTAATATTCATTTCCAGTACAGGTGCAGGGTTTTTTATCATGTTAAATTTATACATGGTAGAAGCCAGTGAACCATCTGGCTATTTATTCAAAGGTTTCTGCTGAAAATTGAGTTGATGCTTAGCAGACTTGCTGACTTTGCTGAAAAAAGAGCAGTATTACTGAAGGGAAGCTGGTCTGAATTTATGTAATACAATAGGCATATTATTGTTGTATTATACACTGTTGCATTGTTATTAATTTCTTCTGAAGATTTGTTTAGCCTTGTATATCTAAGCCCAGTTTTAGTAGGTAGGCATGTGCACTACAGACTTTATATGCATCATAGTAGTACAACACCCTTGTTTTAAATCACTGTTTTCTCACACCTAGTTGCCAGGTTATGGGATTTTATGTACAAGATCTCACCCTTGAGAGTAGACCTGGCTATAACTTTCACTTAATGTAAGTATTAATGTGAATACTATGTGTTCAGTTTTATAACACATTTTCTCCTCATGTGTTTCTGATTCTTTCTTTTAGGTCTGAGCGTATGTGTTTATGCTCTGTCAGTATCTCAGTGATGTACTCCTACTTCTCTTACCTGTTTCTGCTGAGTGTGTTCAGCCTGACCTCTCTCTCACTGGCATTGCCCTTTGAGCAGAAAGGCTTCTGGGACTTTGGCATTGATGGAGATGAAGGTGGTATGACGGTGATGATGAGGGATGAAGAGGAAGGCTCGGCTGTGCTACCCACAGATCTGCCACCTTTCGAGATTCCTGTGTGTCCATTTGGGTGCCAGTGTCATTTAAAAGTGGTACAGTGCTCTGATCTGGGTGAGTAACATGAAAGTTTGAAACATAAATCCAGCCCCTCTGAGAGAAAAATTCAGGCATTCTTTAGGGATTTACCCAAATAGTCTGGAGGAAAAATGCCCTTTGATGGCAAACGAGATGTTATGTGTAATTTCCTTGCAATCATCAAGAAGAAATTTTGTGTTGTTCTTGGGGCAGACAGAGTATTTTACACAAAAAAAGGAAAAAGAGAGACATCCTGCACACAGAGACACATGGAAAGGCTAGATGTAGACATGTCTGTAAACTAAGGTCGTAATGGATGTTTCATCCATGCCATGAACCTTTAGATGTTCGAACAGTTATCCTTGTTAACAAAAGCATGTCAGAGACTGATATACTTCCTGTTTCTGTTCTTTGCCCTCTGTTTTACTTTCCACAGCTGTTAAATAACAGAAATATGTTATCTTACATGGAACTGTGTGTAAATGTATCATTATGACATTATCAGTATAAGTCAAGCATCTCCAAAGTAGACAATGAGAAAAGAGGGCAAGAGAGAGAGAGATGTGAGAGAGAGGAGAGAGAGAAGTCAGCCAAAACACAGAAAATAGTTTTTTCTTTTCTGTATTTCTATGTACAGTGCTGTGAAAAAGTATTTCCCAATTTCTTCTATTTGCGCCAATTTGTCACATTTAAATGTTCCAGATCATCTGACTAATTTTAATATAGGGACAACACACGTAAACACAAATTGCAGCTTTTAAACTATCATTCGATTTATTGAAGGTTATTAAAACCTATATCACCTTGTGAAAAAGTAATTGCTCCCCAAACCTAATTAATCGGTTTTGTTAATCTTTGGGAGTAACAATTGCAATCAGATCAGTCAAATCCAAATCAAACTTGCTATGAGACTTTTACATCGCTTTACATCGCAGAATTGTTTTAATTGAGTTACACTGTATAGTTTTCAAGCACAAACCTTTACTTTGCAACTCCATAACCACAATTCGGTTTCTTTTGAGCCATTCAGAGCTGGATATGCGTATGCATAACCCAACTGTGCTTGAACTTTCACAAACTAATGGGTGGACATTCTCCTTCAAGAGTTTCTGATAGAGAGCAGAATTCATGATTCTATCAATTACAACAAGTCGACCAAGTCCTGAAGAAGCAACACAGCCACAGACCATCACACTATGGCTGTTGGTGTGGTGTTCTTATGGCGGAATGTGGTGTTAGTTTTATGCCAACTGTAATGGACTCATGACTTCTAAAAAGCTCAACCTTTGGCTCATCAGTCCACAAAATATTATCCCAAAAGTCTTCTGGGTCATCTAGATGTCAAATGCGAGATGAGCCTTTGTGTTCTTTATGCTCAGCAGTGATTTGCACCTTGCAACTCTCCAATGGATGCAAATGCTTAGTGTCATTCTTATGGAATCATGGAATCTTGTATATTGACCTTAACTGAGGCAAAAGAGTCTTGTGCAGTTCTTTAGATGTTCCTCTGGGTTCTTTTGTGGCCTCCTGGATGAGTTGTCAATGCACTCTTCGTGAACTTTTGGTAGGCTGGCCACTCCTGGCAAGGGTTACTACTGTACCAATTTTTGTCCATTTGTGGATAATCATAGCTGTCACTATGGTTGACTGAAGTCCCAGAGCCTTTCCAGACTGATAAATTTAAATGATTTTGTTTTGTGTCTGTATTCATTAAAATGTGGAATCTTTTGCTTTTTGAGACTTTCTAGCCTGCTTCAAATTGCACACAGGTTCTATTTAGTGGATGTTTAGATTCAAAGGGTCTGGTAGTAATAATGTCTGGGTGTAGCTAATGGAATTGAACCCAGTTGAATTTGGTTAACTGGTTGATTTAGTATCTAAGGGGTTCTACTGTTTGTCCCTCTGGCAAAACTTTAAAGGATCTACAACACAGCATTTTACTTGTCAGTTCAAGTATAACCCATTTTAAAGACCATTAACCATTTAAAATCATTAACCATCCAAAGTACCACTGAAGGTATTTTTTTTTATCTAGACCATTATGTTCTTTTTATCAGTCCAAATGAAAACACTTTTTTAGCCACTGGAGCTAAATGAAGCAGCTCAAGGGTGTAGTGGGTAGAGCTGGCACCTCACAGCTTCAGGATCCCTGGTACTATGTCTATGCCAGTGTTCTCCCTGAGTCTGTGTGGGTTTTCCCTGGGTTCTCTGGTTTCCTCCCACCTCCCAAAAAGTCACTGGATCCACCACAACCCTGACCAGGATAAAGTGGTTACTGAAAACTGAAGACTGAATGGTGAAATACCAAGTTGTGCATTTAATCTGTTTTTAGAACATATATATACATATATTTTTGACAGGCTATACCTCATAATGCTGTCTGAATGTGTTTCTGAAAGATTTTGTAACAGACGTTTAGCCAATTAGTTATATAAGCCAGATTTGTGGGATATTGTTGTTGGTTTGCTGCAGTTGGGATGTAATTTAGTTGTGAGTAGCGGTTGGAACAGCTGGATTGTGGGAATTTGCTGAATGTCAGTGAAAATCCTGGTTTGACTTAGTGTTGATTTTCTGGAGTGGCAGGTGGGAAACCAGCTAAGAATGTGCAAATCTTGAGGATATTTTCAACCAACACAGAAGGCTGTTTCAGTTTTATAAACTTGTTATGCCCACCTTATGCCACAGCATATACAGAACCGCTTCAATCAGAATCAGAATCAGAATCAGAATCAGAATCAGGTTTATTTGCCAAGTATGTTCACACACACAAGGAATTTGTCTCCGGCTGTTTCTGACTCTCTAGCAATTTAAACTACACATACTCTACATATAACTTACACTACACATACTCTACATATAATTTCAAACACACAACCTTCCAATTACTGAGCCACCACTTTCTCCAGCTAGAACATAATGATGTCTTTTTGTTGCCATAAAATGGCCTCTAATAAAGTGAGTAGTATTTAATTTCCTTCTCATGTGTTTCTGACCCCCTCTAACACGCTGGAATTATTGTACATTTACTATACTGGAAATGACTGCAGTTAGTGGTGGAGAGGCTGCTATAATTCATTCCTCTCTCCTGGGAGTAATGAATATCCTGCTGCATGGTTTATGTCATTGAACTACTGTAATATATTCATGGCCAAAACCCACAGATAATATGACCATAAGTTGTGTTATAGTTGAGTCTTGAGTGCAGCTCCATTTAAAGCCAGTATGTTTGAGTGCTGTTAAAATTCATGTGGTTTCTTTGCTGCCCATAAAACAGACAGTTTCATGGTTCATGGAACTTCCTAATAGCACTATGCTTTTGCTCACAATAAATACTTCATATCACAATGTTTAATATGACAGATGCTGTCAGAGTTGGGCTGTTACATTTCATTTTTATTTAATTGCTTATACTTGCTAACACAGAGGAAGCCGTGGCCTAAGAGCTTCTGTGAATCGAAACCAGCTGGAGAACATATGGTCAATATGATGTGTATGAGTTTGTGTATCTTTGTCAGGATCAAAACAAAAGTTCCTACAAGTATTGTTATATCTGATAGTTTTGACCTTGTGGAGACATTTGGCTGGTCTCCAAAGCTGATGCTTATATTGAAGAATCGTAATAAAAGAGCATTAAGGTTTCCTCTTGGCTACTGAAGTAAAGGTTAGGGTTAGGTTTAGCTGTAGAGACAACATTAATGAGCTGCATTATAATTATGTCAGTGAAAGGTTCAATATGTTTTTATATATTTCCAAGAATAGGAATATTTGATATTTTTTATATTATTATTATTTTATTTGACATTTTGCTGGTTCCCACAAGGAAAGTGTTTTTTTTTTTTTTAGTTTTTAACAAAACCCTATGTACACCCTTCTACACACGTGTAGAAATGCTGTAAAACAAAACATATATAATCTGTATTTAGGTTTAACCTCAGTCCCTGAAAACATCCCCACTGACACCAAGCTGCTAGACCTGCAGAACAACCAAATTACAGAGCTGAAGGAGAATGACTTCAAAGGTCTCAGTAACCTCTATGTAAGTACGTCTAAAAAGATGCATGCTGAAAGACAGATCATGAAGGGGCGTATACTGTATTTTAGGAATACATATATTGCAGGGTTGATGGGTTGATGACCTATAGTGCAATATGGACAGATATACACTTTGAATGAAAATATGTGGGAGGAAAGATGACAAAACAACCCAACAGGATGTTGAAACAGACCATGTTATCCTGCAGCAGAATGCCCCTGCTGTTTTGAGAGTCGGTTTCTGCCAAACGGAATATTTTAGTTCCGTCCCGCACTCACAGCCAAGCACTTTTTTCCTCCTCACTTATTTAGAGCCCCAACCAAACTCAATATTTAACATGGCAAATCCATTCAGTTAGAATATACTGTTAATATGGCTTTTATATAATATAATGCATACAAAATGGTACATTTGTTCTTAAGGGTTTGAGGTTTCTACTTGAAACCTTTTCTGACAGGAAAACCCTTATGTTTCTCCCAGTGGACAAAATGGTCCTAGATTAGGGTACAAGGGTACTAAGGTACTACTTTTCAAACACTTGTAGATGGAGGATTGAAGGTTCTCAAATGTTTTGCATTATTTATTTAGTTTTGTTCATTATTTAAATGTGTACATTCTGGATAGATTACATAGAGTTTTTATTTCAAACTTTCTACCAACAGAATATATTACATTATTCATAAGCTGACATTTTTGATTATTAATGTTATTGAGGTTTGAATTGAGGCCAATCAAATAGGCATACTATAAGAACTTACTAACATTACAGCTTTGAGCACCATTCATTATTTGCCCAGCTTTGGATTTTAATGTCGGATTTGTTTCTATTTCTCTCTGTTCTGTCAGGCTTTGTCACTGGTCAACAATCACATCTCTAAAGTTCATCCGAGGGCCTTCACACCACTAAAGCACCTACAGAAGCTATATTTTTCCAGGAACCTGCTGACAGCGGTGCCTAAAAGCCTGCCACCCTCACTGGTGGAGTTGCGCATTCATGACAACCGTATTAAGAAGGTGCCTGTGGGCTCCTTCTCTGGCCTCGGCACCATGAACAGCATAGGTCTGGTGCTCCCTCACTATTATGTGGAACAGTGGTTGCACTTTGTCTCAACAGCTCCCTTTTTTAGATGGAGACTGCTGGTTTTGTGGTGGAGGCTCTGACTAATTTTTGACCATCTTTCAAAATTTTCCTTGCAGAGATGGGTGGGAACCCCATTCAGAACAGTGGCTTTGAGCCCGGAGCTTTCAAGGGTCTGAAGCTCAACTACCTGCGCATCTCAGAAGCCAAGCTAACCGGCGTGCCTAAAGGTGATTATCCGAATTAAAGATTTATTCTATTTATGTGATTAACCAAAGGCACATGTTTTAATATTCTCTGGTTCAAATTTGTCTTTCTGAACACGTGACTATACAAACATGATTACAGATGTTAAGTTGAACTGTGCAAATTCTGATTTTCATTCATTTGCACACAAAACCCAACGCTTGCCTGTTTATATCATAATTAATCCTTTTTCTCTCAGATCTCCCCGACAGCCTCCATGAGCTCCATTTGGACCATAACCAGATCCAAGCAATTGAGTTAGAGGACCTGAGGCGCTACAAGCAACTGTATAGGTCAGTTGAACTCTTACCTCCCCAACATTTGCAGTATGAAGCTTCCATGTGGCAACAGTGCCACCTAATGCTCTAACCCACAGACATACACTAAGGAATGAGGGTGTGAAAATGAAATGTTTCCTTTAAAGTTAAGACTACTGTATTTTTAATGATGAACAGTAAACTTTAGTGTTAATTTACCTACGGAAAAC
This sequence comes from Leptodoras oyakawai, assembly GCA_024363135.1. Lineage (NCBI taxonomy): Eukaryota > Metazoa > Chordata > Actinopteri > Siluriformes > Doradidae > Leptodoras > Leptodoras oyakawai. The sequence goes on along the minus strand of JANCOA010000020.1, from coordinate 6,924,839 downwards.
CTAATTTACCTCAGAAACTTTACTATTTTTTTGACAGTTTATTATACTTTATACCAATAAAAATGATTAAGGAGGGGTTGTCCTATTTTGCTCAAATTGCCACTGCAGGTAATTTAAAGCAATGAGTCAAAGAAGATTCACTTATTCTCAGTCAGTCAGTCATTTTCTGTACCGCTTATTCCCAGTTATGGGGTCACGGGGGAGCCGGTGCCCAGCCGGCAACT
>JANCOA010000020.1:6848605-6859407 GCA_024363135.1 Leptodoras oyakawai | reverse complement strand
GTGTCCGTGCACATTCTCTTGTCATATGCGTCTCATTTGGCATATTTGACTATTCACTGAACTTTTTGCCCACACCTCGTATAGTCTATGAATTCGGGCTCGGACAGATTCTCAACCTCTGGCTCACTCAAGTTTCACACAATTTCTCTCAATCCTGCTTTATTTTTGTTTGTACTTGTCCACGGTATTATCTTACGAATCTTTTTGCAAAATACAAACAAACTAAACTTCAAACCTATTTGACACTGCCCAAGCAGTTACTGAGGAAGAATAAATGAACACTATAAATAATATTTGCAGCGACTCGTGTTAATGTTAACGTGAACATGGTCTTTGTCGTGTGTCATGTGACCCCTCAGGAAAGAAAAAAAAAAAAAACACCTTCTTGTGCCTTTTTGTTATGTCATATGTGATCCCAGCCCCAGAACAAGATGCCCAGCCCAAAAAACCCAAATAGTGCTCCTATATGCATTTATATCTGTTTATAGAACACATTATTTGTTAATTCCAAATACTGCATTTGTATTCGATACCATCCTTGGTACATGGTACAATGAAGGACAGGATCAGCTTCTGGAGGGCTCCTTCGGGTTTTGCTTGTTAAAGCTGAATTGATTGACAGTCTCAGCGTGGGTTCAGATGGGCTTGAAAGTATGTTCGGATGCTTATACTGAAGAATGTCTGTGCTGCTTAGTTTTGAATGTCCCAAAGGCTAAGAGCAGTAACCCTTTTGTATGCCATAACAATTTTCACTTGGTACAGTGTTACCACAAATATATTCTCCTCCTGGATTTCTCCTCTTGCTCTGTCCTTTTCTTTTTGAAGTCTGAAGTATATGTGTGTGTGTGTGTGTGTGTTATGGTTCTCTCTCTCTCCTGCAGATGGAGGTAGTGAGTACATTCAAGAGGAGTGGTTCGTTTCAGGGCGCAGTGAGACGGCGCTCCTCTGTGCTCAGCCAGCTCCATGACGTAACCAATATTTCTACCCCCACTCATGTAGTTCTCTCCACTGCCAATGCAAGCGCCGCTCCTGGGAGTGAGTCCCCCGCTTTCCCTGTGACAGACATAACACACACTTTATACATAGCAACATCGACACATTATACACAGAGACAGACGCACACATCTCACACCTCTTAACTGTTGACAGAGTTAGACTGGCAAACACACAATAAATGTTTCAGAAACACTCTGCAGCACGCCTGCTTGCCCACATACACACATTGCACTTGTGCAGTATATATCATGTACTGTATAGCTACTTTTCTTTTTTTTTTTTTATTGGAAAGTGGTTATTGTGGTTTCTGTGAGTGGCTCTTTGCAAGCTGGCCTGTGTAATTGTGTGGAGTGCTGTTTACGTGTCTCTCCCACACCCCTCCGCCTTGCTGTGTTGGTCCTCTCCTCTTGCTGTTCGGTTTTCCTTGTTTGTTGGGCTTGGTTTTGTTTTCTCTATCCTCTGGTTGGGTCAGGCAACCAATCTCTCTCTCTCTCTCTCTCTTTCTCTTATGCTCTTTGTCTCTCTGCTTTCATTCAATCAGAGCACTTAACAGCATCAGTGCACTCTGTTATGTGCCTCGTCGGCTCCTCTGATGTGGAGATGTTTGCAGTTTAGAGTTTCCCCACTTAGGGTTGGGTTACCTGCAGATTCCAGCATCCACTTGAGAGCTATATGTAATCATGCATAATGGAACAATAGCTCAAGTAGCCTTCCCAATCTATACTTCACAAAGCTTTGCAGAGTTTTTGCATATTGGAGCGCATACTTCTGCCTCTAGAATGATGGTGCAAAGAAATGAACACCATACAATTTGGTAAGGAATTCTGCTGTCCTCTGTTCATGTAGCACAACCACTGTTCCTGCTCTCAGAGGAGAAAATTATATATTAACAATCTGACGAAATGCAGAGAGAACATGGCAGCCCCTTCTTCTTTTTGTTTTCCGGGAGGTTTCTGTTGTCAAGCGTGGTTTTCTATGGCACAAAGCTAAAACCTAAAAACCTTTCCAGTAATTAAACATTACAAAAGTGTGGCGAGTCACTCCGGGCCCTGTGCAAGGGGTAAACCTTCGAGTATAAGCCCTATAAGGTTTTGATCTCTCTCTCTCTCTCTCTCTCTCTCTCTCTCTCTCTCTCTGTCTCTCTCTCTTTATTTTAAATAATGCAGGTTGTGGTTCATCAGTTTGAGATTTTGTGAAAGTGTCTCCTAATGTCTCTGTGCTTTTTACTTCCACAGATCCATCCATCAGCTCTTAATCTCTTTCTTTCTCTCTCTCTATCTCTCTCTCTAACTCTCTCTCTTTGTACCATTGGTTCATCGCTCTTTTATGAATGTTTTTTTCCCCTGTCTTCTACCTTTTTCTGTAGGCTACCTGTTATACTTCGAGTCCTCCTTCAGGATGATTTGATATATACCTCTAATATATATATATATTCTTTAAATATTTGTATAGAATTATACAACACCTATAGTTACAATGATTATTATGCCTGAGATTTATTTTCATGAGTTACCATTGTATCATTAGAAAATGACTTCGGAAAGCTTCTCAGACGCTTTTAGCTTGCCCATTTTTTTATTTTTTATTTTAGCCTTCTCCCTCTATCTCTGCTTTGTTTGCACGTCTTGACTTTGGTAGCAGGTTAAAATTTTCCTTACCTCATACCCCAGTGTGTTCTGTGTGTTACTACATGCTAAATCACTTCATGCTGTGTATGTGTCCCATCCCATTTCACCTTGATTTGTGTGTGTGTGTATGTGTGCGAACGAGCGAGCGTCCTCTCATGTTCATGATTCACATACTCATGCGCTAAGTGCCTGGCTCTTAAGTCACCTCGGTCACTCTCCTGATTTTTTTTTTTTTTTTTAATTCGGGCTACATTAACATTTTTTCAGCCCGCATCCTTAATTAGAAAGGCATTAGATCGTTTATAAATGTGAGCAATTTCTTGCTGTGCTAATATATATTTATATGACTGTATTGTATAGTTAATAGCATGAAATAGGGAAGGTATTGTATACAGATGTTCATATAGCATATTGTACAGATTTGGGAATTCATGTTTGTTATTATATGGGGTTCTGTAATACATGTTATCACTGTGAACCAGAGGCTGAAAAGGACACTGCCACTGATGGATATTCATGTTTACCCTTTTGCCTGTTAGCTCTCTCATTTGTTCAAACATTTACCGTGTATGGTAACAGTCCACTGCCGAATGCACATACACTCTGTCAATCACTGTGCGTGTGCTGAGGAGGGATTTCATGGGGAAATGTTTATAACTGAACATGAGTTATAAGAGCTTTTCCTGTTGCTTGAAGCTTTGGTTACTTGCAGTAAATCTGGCCTTTTCATCTTTGTCTTAACGGGTTAATAAGAGTGAGAATTATTTCTTTTTTCAATTACCATCCTCATGGGCGCAGTCATGCGGCTTTCCAGTGGAACCATAACTAATTTGTTATGTTCATTGGTTCGAGTCAAGGTTGACTAACCCTTCATTAGGGCACCTCTCAGACCATGAAGTCATGCTGATGATCTCGACTCGCAGAATGCAAGTTCAGGAGTTTGTCTGGACTTGACATGAATTTGTGAGATCATCAGGATGCGAGGTCTTTTATTTAACAGGTCATCCTCATTAACCCTTAGTTTCCATCCCAGCTTCTTTTAGCACTTCTTCTCCTCTGCTTCTACTCACTCTGTTTTTGCTTCAGTGACCCTTATCATTGGGAGAAAAAAAAAAAAAGATTTATTGAACGGACCATATTTTGATTTGTTTTCATTTTTTTTTTTAATGATCGAGTTTTTCCATCAAGCATTTTTCTTTGAAGGACAGCGTGGGGAGACAGTGGACTCTAATCTGGCATGCTAACATCCAGAGCAAAGACAAAAAATATCATTTAACACCGAGTTTTTTGCTTTCCTCCATTCCTCTACTGTGGGCATTATACTCGAACGTTTACCTGTATCCATGCAACAAAAAAATAATAATAATAATAAAGAACACAAAACAAAGAGCAAAAAGAAAACAACAAAACGAGAACAATATTCAAATTGTTCAAGATTTGCAGGAGGTCTTTCTTTTTCTTGCTAACAAACAGGCTCTTTGGAAAAACAGATAAGCACTTAACCAAATGCTTGACCTTTTCTTCCTGTTTGGTTGTTTGGTTGTTGTTTTCTGTTGTTTGAATCTTTGTTTCTTTCTGGTTCATTTAGCCTCTTTTCCTTTGCTGGGTGAGTTTCTGACTGGGGAAGAGGGGTGGGAGAGGTGGGCTGCACCAGCCGCTGGCCACAGCAAAGGAATGTGCTCTTAAATCTTCTCATTTTGAAACGTTATAAACATCAGCAATGTGTGTGTATATGTGCTACTGCTTCATTTTGTTTTGTCCTTACAGCATGACACTGGCTGCTTCTCATCATGCACTCTCTTTCCTTTGGGTTTATTTACGCACTTTACTTTTGCTTCTGTAACAGAATGAGACGGCTGTACTGGATTAAGCACGTCACTGTGTGTGTGTGTGTGTGTGTGTGTGTGTGTCTGTGTGTTGACTTCATATTGGCTCCTGTAGCTCCACTCTTCTCCTGATTATTCAGTTTGCAGTGAAATGTACCAGCTCCTCTTTTCACCCTTCTGCACTTGTCTGCGTTGCCGCATGTCAAACGACAGTTCTCTTCTCTCGCGCGGTCTCTCTTCCTGAATGAACTGCTCCATACCACCATGCGAAATGATTCACTATTACATAGCATGCTTCAAAATGGCTCCATATCCTGAACCATAGCAATGATGTTGCTTACAGAGATAGTCATATTATTCTGTACCAAGTCAGCTGTTCTGTCTGTTGGCGCTGATTCAGAGGCTTAGCCGATAAGGATTCAGAGGCTTAGCCGCTACCTAGTGTTCCCTGGGCCTGTCCTGAGCTTGTCAGCATGACAACGCTCCTGTCACGGCAGCTGGTTTCAAGCGCACAGAGTGGCAAGGAATTATACAAAGACACTCGCAGTGTGAAATCTGCTAGGGTCTGACAGGGTGAATAAATCTGACGTTTAATTTCTAGAATTAGTAAGGTCAGTGAGCGTCTGTAAGACACATAGCATTTACCAAGCACAAAGTGCTAAGAATATTAAATTGAGGATCTCGTTATCCAAAAATCCTTTTCATAGCAGACTGCAGACACGCCACATCTGCATAATAACACTTCTCTTCCATAACACGTCACATTAACATTCACTGGTTGATGGCTTCATTATTCTATGCATGCTACAACATGATGCCTCAGTGACTAATGAGCTGTTGCTTTATTTGCATATGTGTGATATAGCCGCACCCCTGATTATTGATAGTCTAAACAAGGCATCAGTCATACTTCCCTTTGACCGTGGGTGCAGAGGAGGTGCGTCCTCCCTCCAGCCAACCCGCTGGAAACCCCAGTCACTCGTCTCTCTTCCTTGTCACCTCTAATGTTCCACTCAGAACTCTGTTGCAGATTCTAACCCACCTTCTCTTCCTGTGGCTGAGTCTATGTGTGTATTAAGGCATCCCTTTGTCATTTCTTCACTGTCTGTCTCTCAGCGCTTGCCTGTGTCTATCACTCGTTTCAGATTCTTTTTGATTGGTTGGTATACACACATAGCAAGCATTCATTTTGTGTTGCCTGTGTTCCTTTTGTACTTGTGTGCTTCCATTTGTCTTTCCGTGTGAAGCCTGATGTGTTCCATTTTGAGTTCATGAGAATGAACATCCATCGTCTTGACTGATCGACAGTGGTAAACTGACTGGATGAGTCCATTTCCTGCTACCTCACTTATGCTTTTGTTTTGACATTTCTCCTTCTTTGAGAAAGTCTTAAGATCTTGTTGCGCAAGATATGTCTAAGATGACAAAAGAAACCATAACTGCCTCGCTTCAGACCATAGTAATGATGACACATTGTTATCCATATATACATATATGGATATATACATCAACCTTCAGATGTTTAAGAAAAGATATGTTTAATTATTAAAATTGTTAGCCTTGAATTTCTGTTGCAGCAACTTGATCTTGAGCTGTCTGTGCATTATAAGGCATGTCCAGAAAAGGCTCTGACTACCAGGCACAAACTGAGAGATCTCTTTGCTTCCACTCTTCTCTCCAACCACACCATTTTGCTTTTCTTCTTTTTTCCACTCCACCTTTTTCTTACCTTTCTCTTCCTCATCTCTTTCTTGACCTTTCTTGACCTTCTCCACCCCTATATATTGCACTCTTACTTTTTGTCCCTCTCGTTCCTACTCCACATCCCATCCTGTCATTCAGATGCGGGTGGTGAAAGCGTTCCGTAGCTCCCTCTATGACGGCATCGAGAAGCCCGAGTCCAGGAACTCCATCCACAACTTCATGGCACATCCCGAGTTTCTCATCAACGACATCATGCACAACATCCCGCTGATTGACGACACAGACATCGACGATGAATCTGAGCTGTCCAAGCACAACCACCACTACCTGCACCCGGCCTTCCGCAAGCCTCCGCCTCCTCCGGTCCAGCGATCCCGTCCCCCACCACGTCCTTATCGCCAGTACAGCCTCCCAGCTACCCCCAACCGCAACAACAATGCTAACCAGAGCCACCTGATCCAACCAACAGAACACACCGCACACTGGACCACCCATACCCGACAGATGTGCCCCCTTCTCAGCCTGGAGACTGCACTCTGACTGTCTGCACTTCAGAGAAAGGGTACTTGATGGACTTTGGATACGGAGCAGAGACAAGATAACCATTGCTTCATTTGCATATCTGTGATATGATGGGGGAACTCCTGGGGACACAGTATTGATCTGCTCCACCTTCAAACAACAAAAAAAAAAACACAGGATCTACCCATTCTCTCCCACCACCACAAACCACCCATGAGTCTGTCTGGTTTTACAGCTTCACACATGCACTGCTTCCTCTCACCGTACTGAGAGGAGGTCAGTGTATTGCGCATCTGTGGTAACTGAGAGCAGGGCTAGGAAGGTGAGCAACACAGAAATGGTTTATTTTCACATAATAAACTGCAGATATGTTATGATGTAAGGATATATATGATGCTGAGTGGAGATGGGTATCATTGCCAGATAAGACTTTTAATAGTAAAATCATATCTGTGACTTGACTTTCATGAGGCATTACATGCAGGCAGAATAAGAGGTCAAATCACACCAATTTTTATTGATGTTATTAACATCATCATCATTATTATTATTATTATCATTATTATTATTATTATTATTATTATTATTAGCGTAACTAGTTCTACAGTCTATTATCATCATTAGTGTTAAGATTTTCATCACTATATTTGAAAATCCAACTTTTATTACAATATAACTAATGCTTTATGGAGTAGCTTTAACTTATTTATTTATTTGTGGGTTTGTTTATTTATTTATTTATTTATTCATTCATTATTTATTTATTTGTCTGCTCAGCATTTTTTTCCAGTCTCGCTATGTCTATTTCTGTGTGTGTATACGTGTTGTGTCTGTCCTAAAAAACCTCACAAAACAAAACAAAAAATAAGTACTAACAAAACAAAGATACAATTAATTACGATTAATTACGTTTTAATGAGTCTACAAATAGCGAAACAAAACTAAACATTACTGCCATTCATTCTTCCATTAAATTATATTTGTGGAAAATGTAAGCAAATTTTACTGGCTGCCTATTGTTAAGGTCAACTGATTCGCCTTTATTGGAGGTAAGATTTGTTTAAATGCAAAGCAATTCTTTTGGCATTTAAAAAAAAAATACATTGACATGTATTGCTTGAAATTTGCTACAGGGTAGATGTTTTGGGCAAATAACCACAGGATATCCGTTGATAGCAGGCTTTAACAGTTTTAAATCATATCAGTAGAGGCCCGAGGATCACTTATCTGATCACGTCGGTCGATTTACAGCTTACACTGGATGTGGACTTGCCCAGTATCAGCACTCATTGCGTTTTTAGGACTGTTAATTTCATTTCCTTTTACTTGTTTTGCAAATTTCACCAACAAAATGCATTTACCCTTTAAAGCATTGTGAAGTACTATGATTCGCTCATAACCAACAATTTCTGGCCCTTTAAATTCATTCATAGTCACTTTTGATGTTTGGTTCATGTTTTGCTTTATGTAGCACTGACAGTTAGTGCTGAATGTCTGTGATCAAGTCACATATCTGTCTGCAGACTGTGGTTTCAGGGTCTGCACCAGAATAGGAAATGCTCATCTTATACTGCCACGATTTTCATCATGTGCTTAATGTCATGGAAATGAATGATGGACAATCTGTGAGACTGACATCACCTTTGCACATGATCAGAGCTCACTGGTTTGGTTTAAAGGTTAAATAGCCCGGTGGTCACCAGTGGACTCTGACAAAATGCAAATGCACTTTTCTTTGCTATAGATGTTTTGGTATCAGTCAAAAATGGGGTACCAAACTTCGAATGCCATAACATACCACAATAAGCATGACACCACGATACATAATGAAACACTAGATTTGAGTACATTCCATTAACATTCCATTCACCTTGTACCGCATAAAATTTCTGGGTTGGCACCACCAACATCATATCGCTCCTAGTCAATGCATTGCAATGCAATACAGTCATCTGGGAAATAGGACCGGCACTTATGCAACAGACTGCCCTGTCCACAGCTCTGTGAAATAAGCTTGATATCATGTACATAGGGCTCTCAGCAATCCTTTATCTGTATAGAATACTTTTCTAGAGTGCCCAGTTGTCAGCGACTGGCAAATGTTGAAAGTGTACAATGCAAGCATGAACGTTGATGGATCATGTTGTTGCATTGCTCAGTGTTGTCTGTGCAGAGCATGTGTTGATTATCATAGCACACCTTGCCATCATTGTTTAACTTCATCTGTCTGTTGATGGTCCATTTGCACTGGTCAGCTTCTCACTGTTTCTTCAGCAGTAGGTGGTCATCCATTTCTCCTTATGGTCATTGATGTGCTGTTGACTGCAAATGTTCTTCTCCAGTTCCTCTGCTACAGCTACAGAACAGAGCCTTAGACTGGAGTGGTGGCTCGTAGTACTTCTTACATGTCAGTGAATAGACTGATTAAAATAAGTGGCCTGCCCACTTGCGATCAGGACTTTGGAGCTGACGAGTGTTCAAGTTTCAGCGTACAGAGGCGGACTATTAGAACATGGCAAAGTGTCAATTCTCTACCCATTTTAATTACTTCAGGGGTAAATATCTCGTTCCATATGTGTCCAAACCATCGGAAGGGTCCATGTGACTAACAGTCCCAGTGGAGTCTCATGATGTGAGAGCGCTGGCAGGTTTTAAGGACGCGTGGCCCCATTTCGATGCACAGACACAGTCAGCTCACTAAAACGATGGCCAGCGAAGGCAGAAATGATCGCTTAACTCGCTTAACTCATGACTATGATGTACTCTTTGCCTAATCTTATCTAATCATAAACAGAGCTTAGCTGCATCAAAATAGTCTTAAAAGCTATACTTGTCTTTGAAGGATGTTAATTCTAAATATCTAAGTTGTAGCCCCAATTCCATTCAACTCCACTGAGGGGTGAATTATGTTAGGTCACATTTAGGATATCCCTTCTCTTCAAGTCAACTCTGCAGGTGAAAGTTCATGCAGACGAAAAAGTGCTGAAGGAATATTTAAGGAAAACAAAACGTCCATTGTCTGCCTTTTTCCATTTTGTTGTAGGAAGTTCATTCAAGGTAAGGTGAAAAAATGTGAAAAGAGTATATAATATATTAAATATAAAAATTATAAAATATTGTACCAACTGCACCAATGCTGTACATTTTTTTTGCCAAAATGTGCACGTGCATTTTTGTTTACAACTTAAGCACATTTTATTTCCCTATTATTATTTATCTTCCCCTATTTATTTATTTTTTGGCTTTTTTGTAAAATACTGAAATTAAACATCTTGTACATTATTATGATGATTATTATTATGATTATATAACTATCATTGTTTTTCCAGCAGTGCTCTTTTAACTGATGGAAAAAACAAACAGTTGCACATTCTACTGAGCATACAATTACTGCGCTACAATGAACAAAAAAAAGACAAAAAAAGAAGAGAAAAAAAATTCCAGACTATTAACTATATTAATAATTACCTGCCTGTTACTTAAGAGAAAAAGTATCTATATATGATGAACGAACACACCTGTATACTGTAGACTAAACTGTATGGAAATCTAAGAATTTACTGGGAAAATAAGTCAACACCTTTTGTCTGTATAAAAAAAAAAACAAAGTATTGTACAATAATAACTTTGACCAGTGTCTGTGGTTGTGTTTCATTGTGTGGCTGTGCTTACTTCTTTATTATTAGGGAACACGCATGAAAATAATAATCACGCATTTGTGCCAAATTCAGAAGCAATAACATTCTTGGAAAATAAATCCTAATTTCAGAGTGGTTGCTTATTTTACAGTATCTGGTTGAGTAACTAGTTTAAAGTGAAGTGAGACTGACTGGATGATAGCAATTTTCAGTATATTGGTGATTTGGATTACTATTTGTGCAGTTTTGCATGTTTTGTGTTCCTATAGGTTTCCTCCAGGTTCCTCAGTTTTTCCCATTTTCAAAAACAACATTCATGTAGGTGATTTGGCTGTAGTCAATTATCTGCATGGTTCCATGCAACTGACTGGCATTCGATCGATTGTCCTGTATTGCATCCAGTGTTCCTGGGACAGGCTCCAGATCCACTGCACCCAAGATTCTGCAGGATTAAACAGAAGATGGATGGATGAATGAATGAATGAATG
>JANCOA010000020.1:6794417-6806111 GCA_024363135.1 Leptodoras oyakawai | reverse complement strand
GCGCTCAGAGTTGCCGGCTGGGCACCGGCTCCCCCGTGACCCCGTAACTGGGAATAAGCGGTACAGAAATGACTGACAAATCTAATGATCTCGACGTTTGAGAGTTTATTTCATAAGAGACGTGTCAAATGGTGTTTCTGAAAACGACGCCAATGACGTCAACGCACCAAAAAAAGATTGAATGAATTATGAATTATGGATGACTTGGAGTAAAGAATGAAACTCAAAACCTGGGTGTTTTTTTTTAACATCCAAGTAGGTTAAAGTCGGCACTTGGTTTGCCTGAAGACATTCGTCATGCACTACGCTAGAATCTGATGTGAATCACTATGTAAAGTCTTTGTATAATCTAGTTACTAAAAGGAGCATTCACTTCTTCATGCAGTTTCATTAGGTTGGGGAATTCATTGTAGGAGAAACAATACACAATAAATCAGCAGGGAAGCTTGCAAAGGCTATATCATAAAATCAGTGGCAGTTTTTTAATCTTGTTTGTGTCAGTCATTGGGGTCAATTTAGCAAACAGTAGGTTACTGAATTAGCCCAGACCTTTAAGTAAACATTGCCAAAACTCTGATAGAGGATGTTAGGCATAAACAATGCTTCTACTTGGACTTTTTTCCACTTCTTTCTTCTCCAGGAGAATCTGAGGAATGCCCTCCGTCTAACTACTGATGCCCCTTGACCCCACCAAAAGACCCCCCCCCCCACACACACATAAAACAAGAACATTAAACAGACTTGCTCTTACTCTTTCAATTTCAAACTCTCTCTCTCTCTCTCTCTCTCTCTCTCTCTTTCTCTCTCTCACACACACACACACACGCAGAGTAGTTAGGTGATTCAAATGTATATAATACATGTAATACATGCAAATATTGTCTGCTTTTTTTATTCTTGCATACACCTCTATAATCTATACAACTCAAAGATAAACTTCGACAACTTCATTAAGTCCTACTACTTTGTAACGCCAAGCTCATTTCGTACTTTGGCGCCATCTACAGGACAAAGACCTAATAGTCTCGACATGAAAAATAATTGAAAAAGTGAAAAAATGAAAAGGTTTTGAGTAATTGATACCGCCTAGTAATGATCAATTATTACATACCTATGTTAATCAGATTGATACATAGGCGTACTTTAGTTTGTATACACTAACCTGTGTAACCTGTTTCCAATGTGAAGCTACAAATGCGAGAAATATCTTCGACAACCTTTATCACAGGTGATAAAATAATAAGAAAAAAAAAAAATAAATACCTACGCCGATTCTACCACATCATCAGCAAAACAGGATGCATGCAGCAGAGGTGCCATGCCTGCACACTGGGCACATGCGCACTACCACGGGTCGAAGGAGCATTGTGGTTAACTCACATAGTACAGCTGTCAACCGCAGAGCGCGCTATCTTCAGCAGGCGAATGAAAAACACAGATTGCAGCACAGGAAAGTTTTTTCCCCAGTCATATCACGAATGTATACATTCAATTTAAAATGCACCAAGTAGGCTATCTAGATATAACTATAACTATAATAATATAATCTACTCGGATATCTTAAAAGAAATGTTCAAACAGTATTTTTTTTAATAAAATTATTTTTTTTGACAAGAGCTACAAGAGTATCTACACGAGATACTAAAAACCGTCAAAGGTGTTAGGGCATCGAAACAATAAACTGTGTTAAACGCATCTGCTCCAAGACCACAAGCTGGGCAGCTGCTTTCAGCGGCTAGAGAGCAGTGATCCTGCTCGTTACTTGCGGGAGGCAGTCGGTTCGTTCAGGTGAGTTTTCCCAGTGTTCACTGCGCTGTGAGCGGAGGGGGGCGCACGCCACCATCAAAGTTACTCAGTGATATCCAGGCGAGAAATCGGGCCGCCTTTCCCATAGTTTGCCTTATTTGGTGAGGAGGGATTAATTAGGTTACGACATGTTTAAACCCCCGTAGAGAGCCGCAGGGACTGTATAGGTTGACGCATCAGCTAAAGCACAGGAAACATGCATGAGGAGAGAGTGTTAAAGGAATGGGAGCTGATACAGAGCAGTGTAAAGAAGAGCACAGGATCATCTACAGCCGTGATCACCCGGCCCTGTTCAGACACGCCTTGTCTTCATGTGGGCTCTGCATTTCATGATATGACTTTTTTTAACAACCAGATGTACATAACAGCTATGTATATCTGAACTTACATCAGACATGCAACTCATAACATAACTGGCTAAAACTTTTACTTAATCCTAACACAAAACACAAACTCCTGAAACTCAGTAGGTAGTGGGTTTTAGAATCCATAAAGCAGCAACTATGATGATGCACACACATCTCTGAGTACTCTGAGCATCAGAGCTCATATGTTAATATCTTCACACACTCCTGTGAATGTTACCGCTTATGTGCGCCAAAGTAGACTGATCAAAAGATAACACGTTGATTTACAAGCACGGCTTAATAGCAGTACAGACATGCATACATCTGCTTTGGAGCTGTTTCAGACTCCAGCTATCAGTGCGTTATAACACTTATATACACTCCACTCTGCATAGGCGACAGATTGAGTTGCACAACTTCTTATGACTGGTTTGAAAAACTGAAAAGAAATTCTGACTTACATGTCTGGCGATGTTGATGTTTTCCCAGTGCCCTTAAGATGGTACCTTCTGTATGCTTCACGCCGTTCTGCTGAGAAAAGTGTGCTATCTCAGTGTCCCTCCCTGCCGGACTGAAGTCTCCCTATGGGGAAAGCGCGAGCTCGGTGAACTCCAGCAAGAACGCGAGTGACACCCTCTTGTTATTTTCTATCTCTTTTTCCTCCTCTCCTAACACGAGAACCTTAATTGGTAAAGTATCAAAGAGGTGGAGGAGAAGGAGAAGGAGGAGGGCAACCCTTTTCTATCTAAGCGCTCTGAGAAAGAGCTGACGTTACAACGCGATGCGACCGCGCCTTCGGATTTTAAAGGTATGATGTCACCCTGGCTGCGCGCGCCCGTATCCGCTCCGCTCCGCGCTTGTGTGTGTGTGTGTGTGTGTGTGAGCGCGTGTGCGTGCGCGGTACTGTTCACTCTCAGGTCGAAGAGCCGAAGGATTCCCAGAGTCAGTCGGCAACGTCCCAGTTAAATCACACACTCCAGTACAGTACACCACTACATGTTCTTCACCCCAGGTGGTTCTTCACCACATGTTCTCCAGCAGGCTGTAGCAGCATTCTTCATTTTCACTTTAATTGCTCATAAGGTCTTCGCAGATCCACAACGCTACACCCCCCCCCCTTCCCCCCAGCTAAGCATTTTTTTTTATATTTGCAACTTTGTACTTTCATATCTGCTTTACAGAACCACCCGGTGGAACCACCATGTTTTATGTTTCCCTTTAAAAATCACCATGGCAAAGGTTCCCTAATATATTGTCTGTTTGTGTCCTGGTGTCATCACTAGTACATCACTAGAATTCAAGTAGAATCATGAAGAAAAGATACAGATCTAGATAAGCTGAAGACATACACTACAGCACAGATAAAGGTGGATAATAAAGACAGGTGTAAAAGTAATGCATTGTATAATAATAATAATAATAATAATAATAATAATAATAATAATAATACATACTCATATTAACCCAGTTATCACACTACATTTAATAAAAAAATCACATCCACATAATAGAATGAACCATTTTAAACACCAGGCTTATGAAAATTGATTGAATAAACAATAAAAATCCAAAATTTTCTATCCAACAGTCAACCCAAAGCCAGTTGGCTTACTATTATTTTGACTATGGATTTGCAGCCATTAATGGCTCCCAGAAATGGTCTCCTGTAAGGCTATCAAATAACTATTAGTTGCATAGTTTTAGGTCTGACCAATGTAAGAGGGAAGACCTGTTCATCAAACAGCAAAGTTCACAGAAGAACTACCAGATCTTTTTCACCACCCAGTTCAGTAAACAAGCCAGCAACATTAAAAAGATCATTTAAGGAAACTGGACAATATTTCAAAGTGACCCATCTCTAAAAAATGCACCCTCATTTTTGTTTTAGGCAGTCATCTACACTGAGGGACAAACTAGTCTGTAGCCACCTCATAGCCCCAGTGAAGAAACAGTGGGCCCCAAAGGCCAAAAAGGAAACAATAGATGTGGAAAATGTAATCACTAAGAAAACACTGTGAATGTGGATGCTTCTATGTTGGCAGAACTAGGCAAGGCAAGGCAAGGCAGGTTTATTTGTATAGCACCGTTCATACACAGTGGCAATTCAATGCGCTTTGCATAAAGAAAAATAAAAGGATTAGAACATTCCTGAGATCTAGTACCTCACAAAGGCATTTTATAAAGAATAGTTACAATTAAAATACAAAAATGAAGAATATGGAATTAGAACAAAGGACATAGCTTATAAAAGGTAAAGTACAAAAAAGTACAAAGAATGTGGTAAAACAAAGGATATTGAATTAAAGTACTAAAAACATAAAAATGGCTTATGAAGTGTAGAGTGAGAATAGCGTGCAAAATGTAGACCTCAATTATAGTCACATGAAAAGAGAAAAGTTTTTATCCTTAATCTGGATTTAAACGTTTTAAACCTGGATTTAAAAACTAAAAAAAAAGGCTCAAGTATAGAGTAGAGGAACATAAACATGCCATAGAAACCCAGCCTACCCCATGACTGTCCATTTCCAAAACACTCTACCTCTTTGTCTTTGAAAGTGATGGTGAAAAAACTATTTTTTTGTGTGTTTAATTTCTTTTCCTAATGATTATGGCTTGCACTCATTGACTTTTTTTTGTCCTTATGCGTGTCTATTTGAGTGTCTGAGTGTATTTTTGTTTTACTGTTTATGTCAGTTGTTTGTCATGTGATTTGTTGGTAGTTGTTGGTTCCATCTAACCTTTTCCTGTGGGCATTATCTAATCCCAGGTTCACTTTCATCACTTTGTGCCCTGAAGAAAGCCAACATGGTCACAATGCACTGGCCCACCCAGCTTTTGCTTTTTTTGCTGTGCTCCATTGAAGGATCTCACATTCACAGTACATTTGAAGGAGTACACACAATCTCTTTTGGCAGACTGTTAAACATTCTGGATGCTGAAAATTTGTACATACAACAGCAAAACAAAAATAGTTTTTACTGTCACACTGTGATAGCTTGGAAGATATACAGTATAAGCTTACTTTAAACTTTAAGAGATACCTTGTTACTTGAGGGTTTTATTGTTCAGTCGTGTACTAGCTGTTAATGGTGTGCCGGACAGAGCTGACATACATAGTGGGGCTCCTTATATAATCTCTCCAAACACACCACTCACTAATGAGGAACAGTGCTGAACTCTTCAAGAGCACTTAGCACTCAGGTTTAAAGTCTTTTCGCTGCATTTTACATGCATGCTATTTTCAGTTAGTGTCTGCATGTGTAAAAGACAGAAGCTAATAGTCATTCGACCTTCTTGGCCTGCATTTCACTGGGTTATTTTACATGTCATCATAGCATTTCTGTATGCCTCAGAATCTGTGCCAGTTTGCCCAGATCAAGATGAGACAGGCACGACCAAATTTCCCATTTGTTAGAACCAACCCAAGGAGGAGGGAACCTTCAAGCAATAAAAAAAGAGAGCAAATGAGGACAGACCCAGCTACTGCCAACCTGATGCCTGACAAGGTGGCAACAAGCTGCCTGTCCAAATACATAGCTACAACCACAGATGCAGTTTCTGAGAACTCTTTTATTAGCAACACTAGCTGGTCTAACAGAGAAGATGGCCCTCCATTCAAAATTCAATATGCATTAAAGTCTTGGAAATGAAGGGAAAATCTACTGACACTTCCTACGTTTAAATTCAATACAGAAGAATAAGGAAATGCTCACTTAAGGTGGCTCAAAAAGATCATATAAATTGTATGAGATATGTCAGGAAATTTATATTATTCAATGAGGACTAAATTGCTGAATGAATAGGAATCAATGTATCCCCACTACTGCATTTTCTTTATATACTTTATTTACACTCATACTCATGCATATTCTACGTGTACAGTCTAACAGATGGGACAACAGAAGCTACAGAGAGGAAAATATGTCATCATTACTGTGTCCATATTTAGACTAATAAAATACTGAGCTCTGTTTATGGGCAGTAAAAACAGATCAAAGAAGAGAAACAACTGTGGAAAGAAGAAAGAAAAAGAAAGAAGATAGATCTATTACGCAGCCAGAGAAATATGTATTTCCTCATGTATCAGATCTTTGTTTAAGATTATCTAAGTAAGAAAAATCACATCCTCTGTCTGGAGCAAATTTATTTACTGGAGTCAATATTTTTGCGAATGTTCGCATTCTGCCTGTATAAATGCCTATGTATTTCTTTAAAGTAAAACTGGAAAATTAAGAATTAAAAGTAGTGAAGGCTTGAAATTAAGAAAGAATAGCCTTTAATATCCCTGGTTGGGAGCTGATATGGGAGGGAAAGTGATAGAGGAGAGTTTCTTGGTGGAAGTAAAATTGGGAAATGACCAAACTGGGAAGAAAGTCAGTTCCTAAATCATCATGTACATACCTCAAAATGATTTTGGCCTAATCTATGGAAATAATCTGTACCATTACTATATATTTAAATGAATATAGAGCTACATAATTCATATAACAACACAAAATTCATATTATTTTATTTTAAAGTACTTTCTAAAACTCTTACCTGAGGACAAAAGGTATGTCAAGGTAAAGAAGTCATTCAGTGTGGGAATCCACATGAAACAAATCTGTATTAGATTATTAGTAAGACAATTTGGGGCAAGAGTATGATGAACACAGTCTTTGCAGTTTTCAGTTTAAGTTTAAAACTAAAGAAATGAAGGTTGGACAGCGCACACAGGGAGAACTATCACCAGGTGTGTGGACATTTCTCATTATCCATTTAATGGTGTGGTATTACATTTATAAGACTAAATACTAAACAGAAGTTCTTTATAGATGTGATATTTTCTTCTCATGGGGGATTTAACTTTGACAGAAATACACATAAAATACACATGATGCAGTTTGTCAGTGGGAGAGCTGCTGAATGTGACTCATCTGCTTTGGGATGTTCTATGTTTTGACAGGAAGCCCTGGTGACAGATATAACACATTTTTCCACAGTAACACCAATGCTGTATGAAAGAGCAAACGGCATTAATAGCCATTGTCGTACCACAATGTTGAAACTCAAACATGAGCCAAGGGTCCAACCTTTGTGAAACCACACTTTTGCAAGAGGACAACGTTACATATGGCACAAAGAATCTTTGAAAAGAAATTTCAAAACCACATTCAGTTCATCAGTAATGAGAGTGTTTTTCACTTGAAGTGTCCCCCACATTGGGCTATCAGCCATCATTTATCTTAGTGTCTGCTTGGTTATTGGGCCTGACATTGAGTTTGGGGAAGAATACTGGACTGAAAGTCATAGTGCCTGCACAGGGAATCCTGGAAGGTGAAGTGTTGAAGATGAAAGTGGAAGAAATATGGAAATGAAGTGTCCAAATATGTACTATAAAGAGCAGGAAGGAATACATTTGGAGTGACTACTCTTTATCTCTTAAACAGCATCATCATGTTAGGTACGCTGTTGTGACATTTTATAATGAAATTGGCTGGTACGCTGTTCCAAGACGTTGACTTCCTTGCTTTCTTCAGTCTCTAAAAACTGTCTACAACCATTACTATGTTACCTTGATATCATAGTGTGAGGATGGACTCTTAACACTTGAATATGACAATGGTTACACATCTATTCTACCTGTGAAAGGACAGCCCCTCCATCCTCTTAAACATGTACTCATATGCCTAGAGGCATTAAGCAAGTATGTACCATCTGGATATTATGGCACTATGAGTCAGAGCCTGTGATTCTGATGTGTAAGCTCAGACGTTGCCCAACTACAGGACATTGCAAGAAACTGGTAGAGCTTTTAAGAAGCTAGGCACACCAAGAATCAGTGCTGTACATGTATACCTTTTTGATCAGGTAGCACACATGCTTGAAAAGTTTTAAAATACTGTAGTACAGATAAAATGATGGAATTGTTCATATAATTGCTAACATTTGTTATTTTATCTTTAAAGATAGTTTGAACACTGTTGAGGTAGCTTAGGGAAATCATTAAGCAACTCAGATATGAATATTAACTCGGGAGTTCATGAGGCTGGGAGGATCTAAACCTGACTCATTATCACAGACTTTGCCATGTTACATCCTCTATGTCTAGACTGACGCAGATAAATCATATTTCATCTTGTTAGCTTTACAAGCAATGACAGGGACACTGAATTTCATTTGCAGCTTAGCTTTATTTGCATTTAATGCCCCCACTGATAATTGAATAAATGTATTTTTTTTATTGTATTTGGATACACACATGTATATCACAAACATATTCAGTAATATTTTACATGCCTGTGATTGTAATCTCATTTATATTACACAGGATGAATTTTGCCCCAGCAGGCGCACCACTTTACCATCCTAAGAAATGCTCCACTTTTCTTAGAACCTGATTAATTCCTCTTTGATATTTGTATGTTTTTATATTCTAGCTTCTACTGTTGGATATTGTATATTAAGCATTGGCATTGTATGTGACCGCAGTAGTATTTGAAATGATATACACTACTGTATGTGTAAGGTTTGTGGACATCTGACCATCAAACATATATATGGGTCTTCCCATATAACACACAACTGTATACTATTTTACATCACTGGAACTAAGGAGCCCAAACTTGCTCCAGCATAATAATGCTCCTGGGAACAAAGCATGGTCCATGAAGACCTAGGATGGGACTAAATCTGGAACTAGATGTGTTATGGACTTCATTCCACAAACCTTTGGCCATATAATCTAGGTATCAATATTGCAAGTGATATAGTATACAACTTCAGAGATTTAAAAGTGAAGCATTGAGTCTGAAAAAGAATCTTTAATTGGAGAAAGAAATACAAAAACCTGAATAGGAGAGTATGACATTTTGGCTGACATAATAAAAGCAGTTGCTGAAATGCACAGCAGTTCTGGAAATGCCAAGTACAGAAAAATTAATTCATATGTTCATTCATTCATTTTCAGTAATTGCTTTATCTTGGTCAGGGTACAAGGTGGGAGAATTCACCCTGTAAAAGAATAAAATTTTTTTTCTTCCTGTTTTGAAACTGTTAAACTTTTCATTTCTGCTCTATACCACCCATTTCCTTTTTTTTCCTCTCTTGTTTTTCATTCTTTCCTATTGCTTACCTCTGTTGCAGTATCGTTGAAGGAACTTGTATAGCCGTAGGACTGCACTTGCTATGAAGTTTTGCACACAAGTCTCCATCACTCAATCACAGTTGATAGCCAACACAATAGATGGCAATTTAAAACTATAATGAATTCAGAAATGGTTCTGAAGGTCATACTCATACGTTTCTGTTTGCACAATTTTTTACTATATAGTACATAGTTATAGAAGGGAACGTATGTATGATCACACTAGCTGGTGTCACCCAGATGACAATGCCTTGACTCCCTTTGGAGTCTGGTTCCTCTCAAGGTTTCTTCCTCATGTCCTCTCAGGGAGTGTTTCCTTGCCACCATTGCCTCTGGCTTCCTCATTGGGGTTATTTACAATGCTTAGAATTGATATATTTCTGTAAAGTAATAACTTTGTGAGAATGTCTATTGTTAAAAGCACTATACAAGTTAAATTGAATTGAATTGAATTGACACAATGACAAATTATAATTACTGGAATTCCATAAAAAAAAAAAGAAATAATATATATATATATACTTTTTATTTAAAGCATTGACAGAACATGCGCAAAAAAGGGCGAAAAAAAACTCCTTTCTAATAGCTTTGAATTACTACACAATTTCACTCCTACTAGCTAGACTGTTGCATTATTGTTTTATATTTGTGCAGTACCTACCTGGCAGATAATGTCTTAATGAAATGACTTAGGAAAGTGCTAGGGCCAACTGTACATAAAGGAGCCTGCAATCCATGTGCTATATTAAGAAGGCAGTGGTTACATTTACCAGATGTGATTCTTTCCAAACACTGTGGAGAACATATGCACCTTCTTACTCTTACAAATCTACGTCCATTTCAACAGTGCAGTGGAGGCCTACCTTTGTATCACACGCTCACAAACACTGATGACGTCTGACTAAGTGGAAGTTTTCAGATGGGGCTACTCAGACAAAGCAGAGTTTTATGAGACGCTGACATGTTCCACACCTGATAAGTCACTGATTATTTTATTTGTTTTGGTATGTTGGGTCTGTATTTGTCCTCGAGTGCTTAGTAGCTCTTGTGGGGGTGCAATTTGTGAGAAGGATTTTTGCCTTTATGCTGCTTTCTCAGCGGGAAGCTTTCAGACATTTGGCCATCATGTGTAAGAAATCTGTCTATTTAAAATACAGATAAATTCACTCAGTGAATTACAATTGATTTCACCCTTTCTTTCTTCGTTTCATGTGGATACATGTGTATAAGTTAGTTGTGATATGTTTTTTATGTACAACAAAATATATTAGCCAACATTTATAGTTAATATATGTTTAGGTAAGATTTATCAGACCAGACTATTCAGTCAAGGGCAGTGTGTATTAGTGTTTGTGTTCCGGCTGAATCACTGGAAGGAGGTGGTGCGACGGGTGTGGTAGGACAGGGTCATTCCTGTTATTATCAATTTAGCAAAGTTGCCTTAGACTGAGTGTCTTCTCACAGTGTGTGTGTGTGTGTGTGTGTGTGTGTGTGTGTGTGTGCGTGTGTGTGTGTGTCAATCCGATCTGGCTTAGCTGATTCATTATATCTTTAAAAGGTAAGCTTACTGTCTGAGAACTGAACGAGAGCCAAAGAATCTCTCTGCTGCTACTGGGCAATAATACTCAGCAAATTGCCAGGAAAGCTCTTTGTCTCTCTCTGTTTCTCTTTCTTTGTTCTCTATAGCAGCAAACAATCAAAGAGACTCCAACACACAGATACACAAACTTTGTAATCAATAGAGTTTAATGCGAGTTGTCTTTTTTAACAGTGTCATAGAGGCTTACAGACACACATATGAAAGCGTACAGGCATACTTGCGTGGACTCACAGACAAATAGACACATACGCATGCACTCACTCACACACTTGCCCTTTCCCTCTCTACAAACACAACCATTTATGGTAGGCTCTCTCTCTATCTCATTCTTTCTCCTGAAGAGAGGGAGAAGAGGAGGGGGGGGGAACTGATTTCGATGCACTGAATGGTAACTTGAGTACAAAGGAGGAAAACAGATTCTTGTAAACTCATCTGTGGCCTTTTTTGTATTTCTGTTGCCTATATGGACCAAATACACAAAGTTCTGCAGTAAACTATTCAGGGGTACTTCTAACATCTGACGTAAGATATGGTCAATTAGATGGCAGTGGGGTGAGGAAAAAGCTCCAGCACACTCAACCCAGCAGAGCAACAGAACCTTATTACCCTGTAATGCTGAAGGATCAAACTAGATTTAATCTGATCAGAAAATCTGTACACACACAGACACAGCTGAATTGTGCAGACAATACTGTAATAGCATGAGAATTTTATCTAGTTGCCAACACACACACACACACACACACACACACATACACACACTAATGACTCTCAGGCCTGATCAGGGATTCCAAAATAGAGATGAAACAGTAAAA
>JANCOA010000020.1:6738671-6749547 GCA_024363135.1 Leptodoras oyakawai | reverse complement strand
CTGGTCCAATTTAGCCATGAAACCTCCCACACTAAAATGACAGGTGTTTCAGTTTCATTGTCTAACCCCTGTACATGCATGATATACGCACATCCAGTCAATGGTGAAAAGAGTAAACAGTGAAAGCTTCATATAGCTGTTTTTAAACTTTCTCTATTTTGTGTCATTCAATTTGTGATGCTCAGATGTGTTCAGATGTGTTCATTCTGAGTCTGCTGACTGTTGAGTGTACATTACCATTTACAGCTATCTGTGACAAACTTGGTTCAACTCTGCCTCGTCAAATCCTTTACTCTTATTTTGTCCATCTTGCTATTCTCTGCTCAGTTACTGTATGGTCCTTGCACTGCCACCGGAAGGGGCTTTATGTAAAAAAACCCTGATACTCAATACTTCTTTAATGAAAAGACTGATGTTCAATTACAGATTATTTTAATATGAAGGAAGGACTTTACATCATTATGCTATGTTCTTGCAAAGTACTTTTGATGCATTATTAGCCAAATTACAGAACGGAAGAATGAGTGTCGAATAGATTGATTTTTCTTTAATGTGGTCTTCATCAAATGGGTTATAGAGAGAGCCCATGGTCACTCTTTTGAAATCGTAAATGAGACATCCTGATGCCTTGCGGGGAATGTGCAAACAAGAGCCCTTCAGCTCACAAGTGCTCCATTTAGGATAGACCATCTGAGTCTGCCATTGTTTCTTTGCACATATGCCTGAAAGCAAGAATTATTACTTAGAAGTAGTAGAAGTCCTATATGTTAATAGGTGTTGCCTGAAAACCTCACAACATTCATTTACTAAATTTCATTCTTTCATTATCTTAGCCGCTTATTCCTTTTCAGGGTCACGGGAGAGTCGGTGCCTACCCGGCTGCATAGGGCGCAATGCAGGAACAACCCTAGACAGGGCGCGAATCCATCGTAGGGCACACACACACACACTAGGGCCACTTTAGAGTCACCAATCAACCTAACGTGCATGTCTTTGGACTCCACACAGAAAAGACCCAGACCGCCCCACCTGGGGATCAAACCCAGGACCTTCTTGCTGTGAGGTGACGGTGCTACCCACCGAGCCACATTTACTAAATACTAAACCTAATTTTCACCGGCTTAAATAAATGACCCTATCCCTTCTTAATTTTTATTTATTCATTTTTTTATATCCAGGTCTGATATACTCACTGCCTAAATGAAACTCTTTCACTGCAGCACTCGAAAGTGTTGGATTTGTGTCAAATAGCCTACAAGAGGCTTATGTACTGTCATTATGTATCCATCTTCACTGATGGCCAATCAGATTGAAATGTATTGAAGTCAGATTGAAATGAAATGGCAACAGCCAACACAGGCATGTTACACATGTACGTATATAATAAATTCTTTGGTTCTTGATCTGCATATAAAATAATTTCCTTCTTAGTTCCTACTCTATCATCCCTTCTCTTCCTTCTTCTCTCTTACCACTGGATGTGTGTGGTAAAGAAGCAAGGCTTCTGATCATTAATTCATACATTCCACAGTGGGAAAGAGGGAGCACTGCAGGGCGAACCTGTTTAGCTGGGTGTTCATAGACCCACAGCAATCAGTAAGAGAGTGTGTAGGGGGAAGCTTCCACAGGGGGTACTTTCAACTCACACTGCCAATTTAGGATGGACCGCCGTGACTGCATCCCCATGATGGATCTCATTTGAAACCTAAACAGACACTGATGAAATTTACTACCTGCTCTAGCCATACAAGTTTTACTGCATCTGAATGAACGCCATTTATGTGAATATACGCACAGTGACACAGAGGGCTATATCTTAATGTTAGCAAAGCAAAGACATGTATCCTGTACTGCTGTGGCTCCTGGGTCATTTAAGGTAGCTGTTCTGAACAGATCAGATTTCACAATTTCACCAGACTCTTATACATGCAATATTGATCACAACGGCTGGCAATAAGTCATTAAATATATAAAATAATAGAAAAGCAAATAGGAGTAAAAAGTAGATCAAATATCCCTACAATTCTTTTAGCAACAAAATGATAGCTTTAAAAACACATTACAATAGTGACACCAGATATCAGCATTAAAGGATGCAAAGTAAATAGTTGTGATGATTTTAAAGGCTATGTGAAGAGTGAAAACCCACACGAATATTTAATGTAGATATAATAAGATGCAATCTGAATGTTGGCCTTTACAGTATGTCATGGAAACCTGAAACACAACACTTCATCGAAGCTGAAAGACACAGTAACTTCAAGAGATTCTGATGAGCTAAATACATACACTTGGGGGAAAATACAGTCTTATTCAATGCAAAATGATATTTTAAATGAATCATTTTCAAAAACTGTAATTATGGAGGGACCAATTAGATATAAAAGTGCAGAAGACAAAAGCCACTGGGAATAGCAGTGCAGGGTGAGATTGTCTTTCAGAGAAAAGACTGGTGTTCAGTTACAAATTAGGTTAAAATGAAGGTAGGATATGGTGTACATTATCATATGTTCTTACAAAGTGCTATTAGCCAAATTACAGAACGGAAGGATGAGTGAGGAATAGATTCAATTTGGAAATGGCACACTGTACATTCACTGGGAAAAGGCAAATGCTTTTTAAATAATAAAAAGCAAAGAAAAACAAACAAAAAAACAAACAAACAAACCATTGCATGTCACTGGGTGATCACCTAGATCTTGCATTTATAATTCTGGCCTATGCATTAAAATATTATCAAACTGTTATGCCATGAAAAAGGTCCGTACATGTTGATGTTTCTTGTGCTTATTTCTCTTCACAGACTTTTTATTTTCATAATATAATTTTTTTTGAAAAATATTACTAGTTTAGCTTCCATTTGCCTGCCAAGGAGCCCAAGTAATTAATTTTAAAAATGTCAAAAATTAACAAAAAAAATGTAAAGGCACACTCTACAAAAACACCAAGGTAGACCATCATTACCTGTCAGACACAACACCTTGTCCTTATAGACACATAGTAACATCAACTGGAAGTGATTCCTCTTACCTATACTTCATGCCATTCCGGACACAGTGCTCACTCGATGAAGGCAGGTTCTGCACAGAGAGCTGGCCCAGGCTGCGTGCCACCATGGCCACAGTACGAAACTTATTCTTGGTGCCAAGACTGGGGCTACTGGCGTTCTGCCGATTCAGTCGGTCCTCAGTACTACGGCTTACAGCCCGGTGATCCGTACACACAAAAGAGACCTGCATGGTGCCAGTAAAATACAATGGGCAGGCTTAACGCAGTGAGGGGGTGCTCAAGATGTCCTCAAAACTCCTCACAGCAGGTACTAAGGGGGTTTCCCCTTCTTAAATGAAGTATTGTTTCCTCAGGTAATTCCCGTCCTTGTCAGACAAGAAGCTGGCAGAAGCAGTTGTAGAGAGAGTAGATGGATATAATGGCTCTCGAGTAGGCAGGCATGACACGGTGCTCTCTACAGAAGATCAGTATTGGTTCGAAGAGATGTCACAACGTGTGCATGAGGGAGCGCCTCTGAGCTTGTGCTGGAGACTGATCACATCGGAAGAAACTCCTCATCCTACCACGTCATCCTACAACTCTCCACGCTCTGCCAAGCTCTCGCTACAAAGTCAGGGTACTCAGATCCTCTCCGCTCAGCTCGTCTACAAGCTACTCCCACTCTCCCCAGTGAATCTTGTGCTCTTTTTTCCCCCACTCTTGCTTTCAGGCATGCTACTCCTTTCTCACAGTTTCCTTATCAGTAATATATGTTTAGAGAGATAGAGAGGGAAAAAAATTAGACAGATAGCTAGAGAGAGAGCAAGAGAGTGGGAAGGAGTGACCTCCAGCTATTCTTTTGAGATCCACTTGCATCTGATATTCCACCCTGCCTATGCATGACAGAAAGACTACAGCCAGAGAGGACAGACACACACACACACACACACACACATACACACACACACACACTCCAGGAATGACAGCATAATAGAGAAATAGAATTAAGTACAGAGTCAAAGGGCAGTCATACTATGGATGGTTTCACACATCATACTGGGTAACCATGCATTGCAGATGAATATCATTTTGAATTAAACAGTAGGCAATGAGATGACCTGCATTAAAATTCACCTCATGAGCAAGAATGTATAATGTAAGCCTTTATATGTCTCCTTGTCTCCACTTATACTCAATATTGTGATCTCAAACTAACATCTTGCACATCAACCCTATTCATGCCCTGTACAGCAGCTCCATGAATACGGCATAAAATATTCATAGATTCAATATTCTGCTAAATATCATATATAATGAGGTTGTGACCAGTAATATGTTTGCATACTAACTTATTACAATTTGAATTATAGCTGCATTAATCTATATTCCTGATGTGGATCTGTATTCTCATATCCATATTAGGTCTCTCATGCTGAGCTTTACAAAGGGTAAAAATGCCAGCATGAACTCAGCTGGCTTTGAGGGTACAGTGTGTTGTGTTCTTTTGATGAAACATGGACTTTTATGGCATCCAGACACAACAGACCATAATTCAGCGAGAAAAAAACAGGACAGGGCCGTGCCTCCTAAATTTAGCAGCACTCCATTCACCCAAGGAGCACAAAATGAAGGAAAGTGTAGCTAGGAAACTACAACCTATAAAAACCTGCACAAATTATAAATGCATTTGTAATAGAATTTAGAGTAGTTTACATAGTCTTTAGTACTTGTTTTTATTTTTATTTTCACTTACCATCCACTTTAATAGGGATATCTGTATGCCTGCTTATTTATGCAGTTATCCAATCAGTCAATCATGTGGGAGCAGCACAATGCATAAAATCATGCAGATACAGGTCAAGAGTATCAGTTAATGTTCACATCAAACATCAGAATTGGGAAAAACTGTTTCTCTGACTTTAATCATGGCATGGCTGTTGGTACCAGATGGGCTGTTTTGAGTATTTCAAAGTATTAGTATTATTTTGGGTATTATCAAAGTAACAGTCTCTAGAGTTTACACATAATTATGCATAAAACAAACATTGCTGTGGATAGAAGCACCTTGTTGATAAGAGAGGTCTAATAAAGTAGTAGAAGGATAAAGTCATTCATATAATCATAACCATACATGCACAAAACATTAAATCTTGGGGTACACAGTCTACTTTGATCATGGATGTTGGTACCAGAAGGGCTGGTTTGAGTATTTAATAAACTGCTGACCTCCTTGAATTTCACACACAACACAATATAGAGTTTATACAAAATCTCCTGGTCTTTCTCAAGTCTATATCCATGATAGCCTCAGATTCTTGTTCATGACTAACAGGAGTAGAATCTGCTGTGGTTTCTTTTCAGCTATTGTTGCCCATGTATCTAAGGTTTGATGCTCACCGCAGTTGTACAGAGTGATTATTCGAGTTACTATAGACTTCCTGTCAGCTCAGACCAGTCTGGTCATCTTTCTCTTATATCTTTTTCATCTTTCTCAGTATGCTTCTGCACTATTTTGTGTTAAAAGAAAGAGGCTGCTGTGAAACGTGTCTGCTGTGTGTGAAAATACCAAGAGATCAGCAGTACAGGAAATACTCGGGTATGCCACGATCAAAGTCACAAAAATGACACTTTTTCTCATTCTAGTGTTTGATGAAAAACAACTGAAGCTGCTGGCCCATATCTACATGATTTTTTGCACCACGCTGCTGTCATATGATTGTCTGATTACAGTACGGCTATAAGTGTTGGGCAGAATAAGAAACGATGACTGTATACCTAAATGTATTCAGCAATATATTTCATTACAATACTTATTCAGAAGACCTATAAAATACCCAATAAAAAAGATACTCTATGCTACTGCTATTATGATATGAAGATGGAGGGTGAATATGGCAATTATTTCATTTCATTTCATTATATTAACCGCTTATTCCGATTTCAGGGTCACAGGAGAACCTGTGGCAGGAACAACTCTAGCGCAAGGCAGGAACAACTCTAGAGAGGGCACCAGTCCATCGTGGGGCACACACACTCACACTTTAGGGCCACTTTAGAGACGCCAATCAACCTAACATGCATGTCTTGGACAGTGGGAGGAAACCGGAGTACCCGGAGTAAATCCACACGGACATGGGGAGGAACTGTAGACTCCACACAGAGTGTGAGGCGACGGTGCTACCAACCGAGCCACTGTGTCGCCCCAATATTAGAGAAACATGAGAAAGACCAAATTACCAGGATGATCTAATGTAATTCAAATTGGATAACAAAATTACTATAATAATAATACATAAGGCTTTGGGTATATAAGTTGATGTTGTTGTGGACCATTCAGTCTTTTTGTCTCATGATCATACTAAAACACCTATCAAATCCTGTTCAGGCAATTGGGCTCCAACATTGGCTACAAAGCCTGTAAACCCTACTGAGCATGGGAATCTCATTCTCATTACTTTCCAGACAGACCTTGTATAGCATGGCACATAATAGGTGTTAATGATGATGAAAATGTGAAACACTAAATATTTCATGCTAAATTATACAGAAATATTTTGACTTAAATTGTAAAATGCATTTCATCAGTCTAGGTAACTGTTAATTGATGTATGGTATACGGTATGTACGTATATGATCACAAAATGTTGACTGTGCTCATTTTATTTTTTGAACAGTGCAGTTCACACATTGTTATAACTTCTGTATAACTTCTATAAATCACATTATAAATGTATTTACAAGCAATGCATTATTCATATAATATTCATATACGATTAAAAAAAAAGTCTGAAAGTAAATTCAGAAGAAGCAAAGTGCCAGTAGGCAAAGACCAAGATAGAAAGCAAATGATGTCCTAAAATGATTTCTCACTTCACTGATTCATCTCTCATACCCTGCTCTGTTGGTAATGATAGCACAGTGGATGTAAATGTATGTCTCATATATGTGCCCTTATGCTCTGACATGCAAATGACACCCACAGTTAGTCAGACTCCAGCACACACAGTTCCTGCTGCCATTTTAGTGCAGACTAATAATCCCTGTGCTCTTTATGTTGCACCTCTTTAACTTAGATTAGAGACATGTGAGCCCACAGTAGATGAAAGAGTGGAGCAGAAAGAGGAATAGGTGGACAAAGGAACAGATCTTGAAAAAAAAAGAAGACTTAATGAACATGACTGTAGGAGTCATTCAATCAGCCATGCTTTTGCCTTTCATTACAAAACAAATTTAGAAAGGAAGAATTCCTAAATGCATTCAGAATGCACTCACTTTTGATCATTTTGATTAAAGCTATAAGTTGTAAAGTATAGAGCATGACTTCCTCCCTCAGATATTATAGCCAAGTACAGTCAATTATATTTCCAGCATTCAATGCTTTTATGTAGGATGTTTGTAGTGCCATTATACTACTGCAACTAGGTCCAGGTCTTCTAATAACATCAAAGTAAAATCTTGTTAGAAGGGAGTTGGTATGAGCACTAAAAACAGCAAATGCCTTGGAGGTTTTTTTTTAAAAACAAGTGCTATTTTAAGTACTTAGTTAGAAGACATGTCTTCAGTCTTCATTTGAAAACCACCACTGACTCCATCATTGGTGTGCCAGTTCAGAGAGGACTCTTAAGGAAGTCCTCCTTGTACCTTGAGGGATGGTGGCTCATACTGAGATCTGGTTGATGTTCAAAGTGAATCTGATGCAGAACAGGGTTTGATATGTGCCTTTGAATAGTTGAAGGTCTGGTTGCGGCTTTGTAGACAAGCATCAGTGCTTCAAATCTGAATCTGGCAGCCATACTCCATCTGCAATGGAGTGATGTGGAACAACTTGGGGAAATTGAAAACAAGCCATATAGCTGCATTCTGGATAAGTAGCAGTGCTCAGATGATACACAGAGGAAGATGTACCATGAGTGAGACAAATGGCCAGAGGCTCCTGATGTTGTAAAAGAGAACCAAGCATAATCAAGTCAGGTTACCAATATGAGGAGCAAACACATCAACAAAGTGTCTTCTAACTAAGACCTGTCTTCTAACTAAGTACTTAAAATAGCACTTGTTTTAAAAAAAAAAATCCAAGGCATTTGCTGTTTTTGGTGCTCATACCAACTCCCTTCTAACAAGATTTTACTTTGATGTTATTACAAGACCTGGACCTAGTTGCAGTAGCATAATGGCACTACAAAGATCCTGCATAAAAGCATTGAACACTGGAAACATAATTGACTGTACTTGTTTATAATATAGAAGTCATGCTCTATACTTTACAAATTATAGATTTAATCAAAATGATCAAAAGTGAGTGCATTCTGAATGCATATAGGAATTCTTCCTTTCTACATTTGTTCTGTAATGAAAGGCAAAAGCATGGCTGATTGAATAACCCCTACACTCATGTTAGTTAAGTTCTTTTTTTCCCCCCAAGATCTCTCTTTCACAATAAACACACTATAAAGATTATATATATATAGTACAGTATATAGATTATAGGATTAAAAAAAAAATACATATGTTCTAACTGAGTTGTAAGTCATAAGAAATGTTCATGAAATAAAGGTCTGGGGGGTTATACATCTCCAGATGTGGTGCAGTTTTATCATACTTTCCAAAAGTATGTCTAAAATCAGCTTACTGCAGAATCCAGGCAAAAAAATATGATAGAGAATGCATAGAGCAGTGTCCCATGTAACTCTGAGCAATCCATACACATAAGGAGGCAACCTTGTTAAGATTCTGCTAAACACAGACTCGCTCTCTGTCACTGAAACATTTTATGTCTTTTCACTTTTAACCTGAAGTTAAAATGTTATGACCACATCATTGAGATATAGCAGCACAAAATGGCATCAATTTCATTGTTTCCCCTGGCCCTAACACATATGAAATGAGAAAACATGCTCAGGAAGGCAATACTGAACACCGTTTTAAGTCCTGCATATAACTACCGGTCTCAGAGACTACATCCATCACATAATCCATTGTCACAATGACGGTTTGTGAAGCCCATATGAATAAGCCCAGTGTAGAGGTTCAGAGCCTGGATGTAAATGTCAAGTAGGTCAATGAATGAGCAACCTAGGTAACTTCACTACTGAACAGAGAGCAGACATAAATTTACATGTTAATACAATTACATGTAAATCATTTTATTGTAAGAGCCACACTCTATGGATGGAATGGACACTCCCTGAAAGACTTTCCAATGGAGAATTGGGAGATGTATAACATGTGAGAGGACAGAAGGTGTGGAACTTATCAACAGAGCCCTCCACAATGACCATGAGAATGACACATACACTTCAGCATAGCAGTGTGTTTTAATTTCCACTACCTGAACTCAGGGCACTCAGAGTACTCAGAGCACTCAGAGCACCCAGTCGTAAGTGCCATGTGCAAACAAGAGAACTGCTCTCCTGGACGTAGATTACAGCCTACAAATGCTTAAAAACTTAGGTCACCCTACCATTTTCAAGTTTAGTGTCAGCACTGCTGAGTGCTGGGTGCCTTCTTCAACATATCAGTGTGCATTCCAGTGGCTTCATGTTTATTGACTTTTGCTAAAGGGTAATAGTAGTGATGTAATCATACACCAATTTCATGCAGTTATATCTATTACTATTTTTGCATAATACATTTTAATACAAAAGTGAAAGAAAAATTAATTCAGCATTCAGCCAGCATTCATTTGTATAATTTATGGTCATAAAGTACCACTTAAAAGGTTATTTATTATAAATTATTCAGTAACAAGATTTAAAACATCTCTTCCATGAATTCAGGGAATTGGGAATTAGCTAGCCACCAGAAGTGATGCAACTAACTTAACAGCATTTTTAGTAGCATAGCAGTAGCTTAGCTATTTTGAAAATAATGTAGTTGTTCCATTAGCAAGCATGTAACCAGTTCAACATTATTTTTGAATCAAGCAAATTGCACTGTGCAAACTGTTGCATCCATGTGGAACCATGTTCCATGCATGTAAATCCAGTTAGTTATGTCTAAGGTGTTTTCAGGGTCTGGAGATATGGTGTTGCTGGTGTGTGATTCAGGGGTCATTATGTTTACTATACAGGCCCTGCCAGTGTTGCACACACTTTTCCAAAGGTACCTAGTGCAAAGGTACTCAGTGAGGAGAATATGAATGGTATTCATCCTTCTGGTATGCCCCATGGTACTGCCCCATGCAAATGTTCTGGTCAAGTCAATATATTGATCAGCAATACACGCCGAGCTGCTGCCCAATGTTCTGAATTGCTGCTCTAGATATATTGAGTTCACCAAATATGTGGATTCGCCTCCTAAACCTGCAGAATTCACCAAGGAGGTACAGGCATGTTGTATACTCATCATAGAGACTATAAGATGAAAATTAATTCCATAGCAGTGTAAGTATTTTGTAAAGCAAAAACCTAGCAAACCATGTAGTGAGAAGATTGAGAAGAGAGAAAAGATGTTATATATGCACCTCGTTTATGAAGGGCAATCTTATATGTATGGTGTGTGTTCTGACCTTGCAGGTGTGAGGAAAATGCACTTGACTGCTCACCAGAATGACTTTTGTGAGACCCTGAATTCTATATATATGCTTTTTATGTACGTTAAAATGTATTCTATTGGCACCAGTAAACTAGGTAAAATCAGAACTGAATAGAATAGTTCTAAGTCAAAATGGCTGACAAACTATTAAAGTGTATTAGATAATAACATTTATTATACAAAAGTTAGTTCCAGTCTAACAGTTAATGGCCATATCACAGCTGTGATAATATTTGGTTTAACTGCAATCTTTCTTATGTGATATTGTTTAATTATAAATACAGTACAGGCCAAAAGTTTGGACACACCTTCTCATTCAATGTGTTTTCTTTATTTTCATGACTATTTACATTGT
>JANCOA010000020.1:6692506-6715494 GCA_024363135.1 Leptodoras oyakawai | reverse complement strand
CCGGCTGGGCACCGGCTCCCCCGTGACCCCGTAACTGGGAATAAGCGGTATAGAAAATGACTGACTGACTGACTGACATTAATAAGAGCTCAGGATTAAACCTGGGAGCCTGGGAGCCTGCGATGTGGTAAAACTACTCCCTGTACCACCATGCCAACCACATCTGAATCTACCACATAAAATGCTTTCAGAAAAATCATTTTCTAAGCCATTTGAAACTCTCAGATCTCTCCAGCATTGTACAATATCTTGGGCTGTGTTGATGGAACTGGAACTTTTGTTCTGATGCCAATGCTTTCAGTAGATATATCACTAACTCCAACATGTCCCCAAGATTAGACTGTACTTTATCATGTAAGTGCTTTGCTTTTTCTTCATTTATAGTCCACCTACTGTATGTAAATGTAAATTAAATAATAGCCAAGGTCAACTATTCTCCTTGGGAAGAATCACAAATCACATCCTGATTAGTTAACATTAGCCAGACTGGGTTGAAATAATTATTTAGTTTCTGACTACAGAGTTCATAATAAGAATACAAACCTTTATTGTCACTATAAAGTATAATATGTTTTAGGAATAGTGACATTGACTTTTTTTCAGAGCACCTATTTTAATTATAGCTATCCAGATGTAAATACACTTTAGCCAAGGTGTTCTTACAGAAGTTTTAATGTCCCCTGCTCTTCCATTGTGCTATGTTCTTGAAGGAATGCCCTTTTTAAGGATACCAAAGCCCGAGGACACTGAGGTAATAAGCATGGACAGTGCTTTTCCTTCCCTCTCTTCTCCTCTCCTCATGTGTCCCATATAGGCCTGATGCCAAGGTTCCAAGGTGCTCCACTGATAAACTAGGGGTACAAAGGTGAAGGCTCTCTCTCTCTTGATAAGCTCCGGTTTCTGCCCGTGCTGTATAAGGTGACATTGTATCGGCAGCGATTCTTCCATCCAGCTAAACATTCAGCACAGAGCTCACAGCCAGAGCCAGAGAGATGTATCACTGTCCAAGGAGGTGATACCTGCTGGAGTGCACACAGACCCAATTACATCATTTGAAGTTAAGGATCAGAAAGAGGACATTGTTTCCAGTGAATCTTTTAACTCAGACTCACAGATTCTCACATAACCAGTATAGATTCACACATAAGAAGACTAAAGCCTGTGTTAGAGCATCCTTCAATCAGTCACATCCTGAATCAGTTCAGGATAAAACAGTGTACATATGATGAAAGAATTAGCAAAGAAATTGCTATTACTGAGTTTTTGTTATGTTGCCATATACAGTGAAGTGACAATTCCATACATTTTGGCCAAATTAATTCGAATAAAATACATCTGGTGGAATTATATTGTACTGAAAAGAAACTGAAAAGAGGGGTGTTTATTAATTCATTTTTTGGGTTACTGTGGTAATTGTTTCTCAAAAACTGAGTTTCTCATTCTGTTCCACAGTCTGGCATGCACACTGAAGTGTGAATAACACAGCTTTATATAAATAAGCATAACAAGCACTCGGTTGCTTTCTACCAGATGTGGCTTTTATTATGCATTAAAATCTGAAAATAACGGAAAAACAGTTTCACAAAGAGATCATTCTTCCAAACTGACATCTGTAAACAGTTATGGTGTGAGTGATTAGGCTTGCATATCAAGCTTAAGTATACTGTATACTGTTCCATACTGTATTCATTCATTTACTAAGGGAAGACTAAAGGTTCTGGACCATTATAAGAGATTTCTTTAGGAGTAGGTGGTATAAAAAGAACAATTAAATTATCTGAAAGTATCTTTATGATCAGCTCATTAAAAAATATCACAGTACAGTGTCACACATTACATAAGATACCTTAGGTATGAACAGAAATAATGTTCGGAATGGACATCTACTACTCCAATTCCAGTGAAGTTGGGACGTTGTGTAGGACCGTCCTTTTCCTCTTTAGCCCGAAGGACACGATGTCCATGATTTCATGATTTCAAACAATTTGAAATATGGACTCGCCACTTGACTTACTTGCAGAGATTTCTTCAGATTCTCTGAATCTTTTTGATGATGTTATGGACTGTATGATGAAATCCCTACATTCCTTGCAATTGCATGTTAGGAAGTGTTGTTCTTAAACTGTTGGACTACAAAGTTTTTCAGAAAGTGGTGAACCTCGCCCCATCCTTGCTTATGAATGACTAAGCCTTTCGGGGATGCTCCCTTTATACCCAATCACGATACTCATCTTTTCCATTTAACCTGTTCACCTGTGGAATGTTCCAAACAGGTGTTTTTTGAGAATTCCTCAACTTTTTGTCTTTTGTTGCCCCTGTCACAACTGTTTTGGAAGATGTTGCATACAACAAATTCAAAATGAGAGAATATTTGCAAAAAAACAATAAAGTTTATCTGTTATTTTAATGTTTGAACATTAAATATCTTGTCTTTGAATATTCAATTGAATATGGGTTGAAAAAGATTTGCAACTCATTGTATTCTGTTTTTATTTATGTTTTACAAAACGTCCCAACTTCATTTAATTGGAATTGGGGTTGTAGTTCTGTACGTTTTTTTTAACGTGTACGTGTTTCACAAGTGTCTTTCAAAGTCAAAGTCACTGAGAACAACAGCCTTGTCTGACAATATATTTCCCTGAGGTCCCTGACATTGAAGATTGAATTTCAGCGATAGGATCACTGCTTTAGGGACAGTTGCTCCCTCCTATGAAAAGGGAAATCTGACCCTCATTATAAAATGCATAAAACTCTAAAAATAGTTCTTTAAGAAGAGAAAGCTAAATATGGCTGTCACAGCAAATCAATTAATCAAGATCAAAAGAGGTGAGTCATTGTAATAAAGGGCAGGAAAGATTTACCACGGTCTCATCAGAACTTGCAGGTTCAAAATATTGGTTATTTTATTGCTGTGCTTGATCTTTATGGTCGCTTCAACAGAAATCACATACTGTACCTCTGTATGTCCTTTTCATTAACATTAATCAGCTCGGATTTAATCTAAACAGGTCACCATATATTTAGTTATTGTGTTTATGTTAAAAGAGTACATAAGTGCACAACAAGACTTTTACCTCATACATAGCCAGTCAACCAGTGGATGGTAATTCTTGGGGCAAGTGGGGCAGAGCACCATCATACTGTTAGGAACCGCCAGGCCACACCCACTTCCCTTCCTCACTTCTCTAGTCCATCCTACTGATTTCCTTTCCATCTCCTCACTGGGTGCGGCTGCCTTCACTTCCGGTTCCGTTCCTACTTCTACTCTCCACTTCCGGTCTGGCTTTGCGAAGTTTTGTTTGCCCTGGGTACCATTCTGAGCGCTTACTCCTATGTTAGATAAATTCGTCGTTGGCAGTTTTTTGGTCTCCTTCTCTTTGTCGAGTTCTCCTTCCTCCTTTGTCTCCCGTGAGTGCTGGTGAGTGTGTTTCTGCTGTGTGCTTGTGCGAGTATGCGTGTGTTTGTTCCCCATGTGCGTGTGCTCCCTTTTTGTTCCCTGTCTGCCTCGTCCTTCGTCGTTTATTTTTGTCCCTAGCCTAGGTTTCTTTGTTTAGGAGCTTTTCTACTTTTATTTGCAGTGTACGAGTTCGGCTGGCGCGTGTGCGCTGGTTCATGTTTTTCTCTTCTCTTGTACATAGATTACTAACCTCGCCTGTATCTTTCTCTACTCATGTTTTCAGGACTAACAAGCGGTGTCCCGGCCCTCTCTCTCTCTCTCTCTCTCTCTCTCTCTCTCTCTCTCTCTCTCTCTCTTTCGCTGCCTCTCACTCTCTCTTCGCTCTCTCACGCTTTCTTACCCGGGGCCACCTAGCCAGACCCTCTTCACTTCCCCGCTGCTCTCTCTACGGAGACCTTCCGCTCCGCTCCTTCCTCTTCCTTCCTTGTCCGGCTCTTTCCTTTTCCCTGGACAGCTTTACTTCTCCATCCTCTTCCCTTTCTGCTCGACCCCAGTGCATTCTCGTTGTTGGCTGGTTTCTCCCCTGTGCTCTCTCCCCAGGCAGTGGTCTCCCGACGCCCGTCTTTTCATCCATCGTCCCACCACCCGTCCCGGCTCCTGGGACCTGCCCGGCACAGCACCCCCTCACCTGCCATTTCTCATTACTGATTCTTTTCCATTTTTGCCTATTCCATCAGACATTATTAAACCTGTGGATTATTTGTCTCTGCATCTACATCTCCGCCTGGTTGTTTGTGTACTTCATAACACAAAACTTCACCAAAAACATGGATACGGCGGAACAAGTATTCCGGATACTGCTGGAACAGTCCGAGGCTCAGGGACAACTTCTCACCGGACGTCCCGGCTCCCCCTCCTCCGCCCGCTGCCGCTCAGGAGACCCTCATTCCTAGTACCGAGCCTGAACGCTACTCAGGTAACCCAGAACAATGTGAGGATTTCCTCACATTCTCCCTCTTCCTCACCAGCAGGCCCCCGACGACGGAGAGCAACGCCATCGCCCTTCTCATATCATGTCTATTGGGCGACTAAGAAGCGCCTCTGTCTTTACTGTGGTGCTAAGGATCATCAGATTGGAGACTGCTCACTAGTACCATCCCACTGTCCCAGCAAGAATTTGAACAAGCCTGTTCACAGCCAGGTGAGCTCCAACACTCCTATTTCCTGTTCTGCCAAGTTAACTGTACGAGTGGTCCTACCCCATTCAGATCTTTTTCTCTCAGCCCTTGTAGATTCTGGCGCCGAGGGTGACTTCATTGACGCTGACTTCGTCAAGATACATAACATCAAGACCACCCCCATTACCAAACCTTGTCGCATCACCGGGGCTGATGGGAGACCTCTGGGCTCAGGCCACATCACCCGTTGCACCGTACCCATCTCCATCTACGTGGGTCTGATACACCACGAACTACACAGCTTCTTTGTTACCACCACTCACTTCACTCCTATTATTCTGGGACAACCCTGGTTGCAAGCTCACAATCCTCAAATCTCCTGGCACCCCTTCAACATTACCTCCTGGTCCAATCGCTGTTTCAAGGACTGCATAGAAAAACCCTCCAGGGGTGTGCAGCTTGCGGCTGCCTCCGAGTTAGAAGAGGAATTACCTCCTAACGTTCCTGCCAACTTCCGTGACCTCAGCAGGGCTTTCAGTAAACGGAGGGCCAGTCAGCTTCCTCCTCATCGCGATTATGACTGTGCTATCGAGCTCCTGCCCGGCACCCGGCTACCCCGGGCCACACCTTACCCTCTCTCTCTCAAAGAGACCCAGGCAATGCAGGACTACGTTCAGGAAGCTCTTCACAATGGCTTCATCTGGCCCTCCAAGTCTTCAAGTTTCTTCTTCGTACCCAAAAAAGACGGATCGTTGAGACCTTGCATAGACTATCGTGAGCTAAACAAGATAAGTAAGTGGTTCACATACCCTATTCCACTCGTTCCCTCAGCCTTGGAACAACTACGTACTGCCAAGGTTTTCACTAAGCTTGATCTACGTAATGCTTATAACTTGGTCCGGATAAGGGAGGGAGATGAGTGGAAGACAGCCTTTAGTACCACCACTGGTCACTATGAGTATTTAGTTATGCATTTTGGTCTCACCAACGCCCCAGCCGTCTTTCAGAACCTGGTTAATGACGTTCTCCGGGAGTACCTCGGAGTCTGTGCCATCGTCTACCTGGATGACATTCTGATCTACTCTCCAGACCTCGACACACATCTCAGCAACACGAGGAAGGTCATAGAGACCCTTATGGACAATGTACTCTACATTAAGGCTGAGAAATGTGAGTTCAACCTGGAGAGCATTGCCTTTTTGGGCTACATAATTAATGAAAAAGGGGTCGAAATGGATCCTGCCAAAGTGGACGCCATATTGAAGTGGAACACCCCCCGCACTGTGAAGGACCTCCAAAGTTTTCTGGGCTTCACAAACTTCTTCAGGCGATTCATCCGTTCCTTCAGCCAGACTGCCCTTGCTCTCACCAATCTCCTTAAGGGCAAACCTAAGTCTCTGGAGTGGAATGATAAGGTGGAGCACGCCTTCCAGAAACTCAAAACGGCCTTCACCACGGCTCCCGACCTGGCTCACCTGGACCCGGAACTCCAGTTCCAAGTAGAGGTGTATGCCTCTTCCGTAGGGGTCGGAGCCATGCTCTCAACGCCAGGGCACTCCGCCCAGACTTCACCCCATCGCATATCTTTCCCGCAAGCTCTCCCCTGCGGAGAGAAATTATCACGTGGGCGACAGGGAGCTTATAGCCATCAAGTTGGCCTTTGAAGAGTGGAGGCACTGGCTCATGGGAGCCAAATTTCCAGTACAAGTGGTTCTAGATCACCGTAATCTAGAATACCTCAAGGGGGCCTGCAGACTCAATGACAGACAGGCCAAATGGTCCCTTTTCTTCAACCGATTCAACTTTCTGGTGACCTATAGACCGGGCAAGGAGAACGTAAAGGCTGGCACACTGTCCCCTGTCTTCGAGGCTCCTGATCATACTGCCCTACCAGTTAAAAGCGTCTTCCCACTTAGCTATTGACTTCGTCACAGAACTCCCGCAGTCAGAAGGTAACACTGTTATTCTAACTATCGTGGACAGATTCTTCAAGGGAGTCAAGTTTCTGGCCCTTCCGTCACTCCCTTCCGCCTTCCAAACTGCAGAATTGCTGTTTCACTAGCTTTTTCGCCACTACTGCCTTACCGAGGATATTGTCACCGATCGTGGTCCTCAATTTACCTCTGCCGTCTGGGAGGCCTTTGTAAGGAAACTGGGAGCCTCTATCAGCTTAACCTCTGGTTACCACCTGAATCTAATGGCTAATGTGAGAGAACCAATCAGGAACTCGGCAGGTTCTTGAGAACTTTCTGACACATATCAACCATTTAAAATCTGTTATTTTTTTTTTTTTTTTTTATCTTAAAGTCCTCATTCAACTTTTAAATTCCATTGAGGCATTAATTAACTTTTTTGAGTGACCAATGCTTTAAGCCATGTTGTTATTATGATCACTAGTGAAAATCTAGAGATGAAAAGTCTGGACAGAACACAGAATGGTATATTTGTGCAAATATAATTTGCTGAACAGTTTCTTTAACCTAAATAGATTTGACTGCTATTGTTGTGGTATACGTAGTTCAATTCTAAACTATATTATTATGACTTGTGAGTAACCATCACCAACAGTTACTTCACATGCACCATCACAGTCCTAGAGAGAGGTCATTTAAGGAATCAGTTACTGCAGTACACCACAGATTCTTCAGCACAGCACACTGCTACTCCTTTGGCCATGAAATGTGATGACAGCCTGGTAACTAATACAGCAAGGGCAGCAAGTCAATGGGGCTCAGTGGATAATGTTCAGCTAGAACCCTGCACGTAAAACAGCCTGACTGCATGTTTACAATCTGCCAAATCTCATCAGGATTTTCCTGCAGTTGCATAAGCATGTACCACCTGAACATTTCTACATTTTACTATGTTACAATCTGAAACCAAAATGGATTTCATTTGAAACTAGATGTCATAAAATAGCCATAATATTGAATGTGGGGAAAATCTGATTACAATGTCTTTACAAATAAAGAAGGTAAAATTTGTGATTGCATAAGTATTCACCCGATTGCTGTAAACCTTTAAATTAAGTCACGATCATCTGAATCAGGCTGTGTGCTACTACATATCCCATAGAGCACAACAAACCCATTTATTATAAAGTGGAAGAATATAGTACAACCAAGGAGGGTATTAGTAAGACAAGTAAACATGAAGCCAAATGGACAACCAGACACTCCATAAGGCTGGGCTTTATGGAAGTAAGGCATTATTGGGGGAAATCACCATATCTCTAACCCTAACCCTTTCTCAGGGAAAAGGTTCTCTGGTCTGATGATAATCCCAACACTTGAAACTATAATATTGTCATTTGTCACAGTTTGACTTCCTGAGCAGCAAGAACATAATGAGTCCATCAACATTTGCTCCCATTATAGTTTTAGCCTCCGTTTTCTGTTATAATAACCTCCACTTTTCTCGGAAGACTTCTGGGAAGGGCACTGATGTTGGATTCGAAGGC
Source organism: Leptodoras oyakawai (assembly GCA_024363135.1). NCBI lineage: Eukaryota > Metazoa > Chordata > Actinopteri > Siluriformes > Doradidae > Leptodoras > Leptodoras oyakawai. The sequence continues at coordinate 6,707,459 of JANCOA010000020.1, read as the reverse complement.
CTGTCATTGAGTCAGTGTTCATCCCAAAGGTGTTCAGTGGGGTTGAGGTCAGGTATAGAATGCATGCAGCACTGGAGGGGGGAGGCGGTGTCCCCCTCATCGATGTCAGCTTTGTGTCACACTGACATGGATGTGGAGGTGAGGCCTAGGTCCCCCTCCCTCTGGGGACTGTGCTATCTCTTGTTATGGATGATGCAAAGTAGTTGAGGTAAAGAAGATCTGCTGACACCGTCTTCTTCTTTGTAAAGGAATTTATTAATACAAATATCAAATGATAACAGAATCAGACAAGTATTGATAACAAGCCTTGCGAGCACTTGGAGAGCACATTAAAAGCCAGATATATACTAATGGCCCATGTTCTTATAGACTGGGGAGAAACCCCCTCAATGCATAGAGTCCTTTCTCTGAAATCAAAAGCATATGTGGCTTACTGTCGAAGGCCCCCAGACTCAGAACCCCTGCTCCATTTTCTCTACAGAACCTATTGGACCCTCCATAGGAAAACTGAAGGCCAGACACTACAGGACCCTCATGATGAGATGCTCTGTCACACACAGGGGAGCCATGAGCTTGTGGTTAAGGACCAGCCACCAACTGCTCCCTGGGCGTTACCCTCAAGAAAGACAGTCAGCTGTAGGGCTTCACATGGAGAGATAAAATCCTCCTTTTAGTTCTCATGTCAAGCTTAAAATTGCTCACAGAGTGGCAAGGTCCATCTGAGGTCACACAGGAGGTAGTGTACATTGACTATGTGGTAGTGTGCACTGATGGGGGGAGGGGGCATGATAATTTTAGTATTTCACAAGAGGGACAAGCTGGGACCAGAATTTAAAAATTGGATAAAGAATTATTCCAGTCCCAAATGATAGCCACATCTTGCCCTCCCAAGTTGCTGACATAACTAAAATCCAACAGGAATTTTCTGACATGTTCTCAGCTCTGCCTGGGTGCACTGGTCTCATATAAAGCAACATAGAGACTCCCCCAGAGGTAGGATTTCATAGTCACTCCATAGAGTGGTCATACTCGATTTGGGGGTAATTGAGGAATCGCATAGCAAGTTGTGCCAGTCCATCATTTTGGTTCTGAAATCCAATGGGTTGCTCCACTTCTGTGTGGACTATCTCTCTGGTGTCTAAATTTGATGCATATCCCATGCCCTACATTGAAGAACTGTTCAATCAGTTAGGTGCAGCTCATTTTTATACAACACTGCACTTGACTAGGGATATTGGCAGAACCCTTTCACTCACATGTACCACAAAAAAGTAGCATTCTATACACACTGTTCGTATGATACCAGTTTGTGACACTTCTGTTTGGGTTATTTGGGGCTCCAGTGACATTTCAGCAATTGATACATCCCCATTATGTGTATGCGGCAGCCTATTTGGACCTTATCATTTTTAGAAACGATTGGTTACAGCATCTACAGCATGTCCAAGCCATCCTCAAATTGCTGAGGTGCATGGGACTCACAGGTAAACCAAAGAAGTGTGCAATTGTGTGGGTGGAGGTGAAATATCTGGGCTTCCACCTAGACCATGGGCAATTGTGTCTCCAAATTAATAAGTCCAGCCCAGGACCAAAAATGAGGTGAGTGTGGATGGCTATTATTGTCAATTCATACCCAAATAATCAGATGTCACCAGCACCAGTGACCTTACTAAATAGGGGGAACAGATTCAGTCCGGTGAACGAGACAGTGTCAACAGGCTTTTAAACAGGGAGAGTGGGGAGGCTGCAGGCCAGACAGCTCCCTGACCTGAATCGGGCACTGGGCAGCATGTGGCAGCAGGGGCAGGATCAAGTGCTGCTCTGGCTGTGAGACTGAGCTTGGAGTGGCAAACAAGGTGAGTGCTCATACCTGTCCCTTATGTGTGTGTGGGTTTAAAAATCGAGAGCTGGAGAGCAGTGAAAGAGAGATACATGACCAAGGAATTGAGACCTAGAGCTCTGTCTCTGGTTTGTCTCTGGTTTGTATGTGCAGCCAAAGTTAGTTTTCTGTTAATAAAGTTGCATCAATGAGTTAAGTTCCCAAACCTGCCTCCTGTCCTTAATCTGTCACAGTGTGCTTCAAGCTTTGTGACAACAGTTTGTGGAAGCCAAATTCATGGGTGTGATGGCCATGTGTCCAACATTTTAACATAGTGTATCCCAACACTGTTGTGAGTTTGTTTGTCCATTACCTCATCTATCAGAGCCTGCAGCTGACTCATGCAAGATGCACTTCCAACAACTCAATTGAAACATTTATTGTGTTATTCTGAGTGAGGTCTTAAAAAAGGAGAGATGGAGAGTAGTGAGAGGGAACTGTGATCAAGGAGGTCAGACCGAGAGTCAGATTGTGTGTGTGTGTGTGTGTGTGTGTGTGTTTTGTGTGTGTGTGTGTGTGTGTGTGTGTGTTTTGTTAATTAAATTCCCCCAGTGATTTAAGTTCCCAAACCTGCCGCCAATCCGTAACCTGTAACAGTGTGCTTAAAGCTTTGTGGCAACAATTTGGGGAAACCACATTTATGGCTGTGATGGTCATGTTTCCAATTTTTGAACATAGTGTATATGTGTATCATTTGTTTATCATTTACCTCATTACCTCAGCCAACAACTCACTTGAAACATTATTCTGTTATACATTTGCATTGGTTTTAGGCTTTTATTTCCTGTTGCAATGTTATGTCCTCCTATGTATGCAAAAATGTATGCAAAAATTGAACAATCATATACAGACACCTTGGAGACTGTGTGCTTAGAGACATCCATATGCCTTTCGCTACACCTCTGCTTTTGATTAAGGTTTTCTCTGTATTAGGGCTTCAATATAAATCAAAAGCTTTTCAGCAGTACTAAATTAAACAGGAAATGTGAACAATTCATGTGAACAATAATGCTTAGTCTTTGCAAGCAAGGATGAGCTGTGGTTCACCATTTAGTGCTAAAAGACATAACCAGGTTTGAGAAGAAGTCTGCATATTCACAAAGAAATGGGACTGATGTCTTGGTACTCAGGGGATCTGTAAATAATAATTAGTACAGCTGATGTTTTTCTGTGACATCTAGATTATCTTTATAAAAAGCTGTGATGCTGCCTCCTCTGCCAGTTAGACAAGGGTGATGGATGTAATTGTAACTTTACCCCTGTCCAAAAAAGAAAGGGGGGGGGGTGTTCCTGCTCTAACACACCTAACTCAGAAAGGGCTATTAATTAACTGATTACTTGAAACACATGCATTGGGAACAGAGAAAACAATAAGGCCCATTCAAACCTGGTATTAACATGAATCCTGGACGATCAGATTGCAAAAGGACAGCCTAATTATGCCGGTTCACACCTGGCATTAGATTGCATATCCACATGGGTCTCAAGTAACAGGATCTCACTTCTCCTGCTCTGTATGCAAAAAAAAAAAAAAACATGTACATTATTTCCATTTACAAAGAACAAATGCATTGTTGTTTTTACCCAGAGTGAGGCAGAAATGCCCTACCTGTGCCAGTTCAGTCAGAAAGAAAAAGAAGAAATCATAATACAGAAATCAAAACAATATAACACTTTAAAATGACGCCATTGGTGCACTACTTCCACATATTCAGAGGACATCAGTTGAGTAGGCAGTCTTTCAGATGGGCCCAGGACATATTTGTGTACACACTGCTAAAAGAACATGGCCATATGTGTCCCAGACCAACTCAGAGTGTGGTCTGAGCAATAAGATATTAATGAATCTTCAAGACACATTTGATCCCATTCACACCTGTACTTAACGGTGATCACTTGTGATCTGATCTCCCAGGACACATGTTAATGCCATGTGTGAATGGGACCTAAAATGTACAGAACTTGGGGTATTCCAGGGGCAGGGTTGGGAACTAGTGCGTTCCAGATTACTTGGTCTACTTAGTCTTGTCCCTGTGGGCAGTACATCCACCCCTGATTAGACGTTGTGGTCATAAATGAACTGCTATTAAAAATGATAGAAGTTCATAACACAAATTGCACATAGAAAAGAACAAGGCTGTGTGCACCTACACAGTATAAAAATAAGACAGTGTTCAGTAAGTGCACATGGGGTTTCAGTATAACAGTAGTGCTGTGTCCGATACTCTCATAATAGCACAATACACTTTAACGTGTAATTATAAGTTATCTCAATGTCATTCATGCACTGAGAATGGCCTATTGGTGAAGTAATGTCTGAATATAAGGTAGTCTCTTGCCTTGGTGGATAGGGAAGAAGGAGGCTGTCAAATTCTCAGAGCAACTACATTCAACTACATTATTCTCAACTCTTATATTCTCTAATTCAGTGTGGGCTTAACGTAAACCCCATTGTACACTGTTTGTGAAAGGTAATGGCACCCTCTACAGGACACAACATATTCACACTAAACACTTTAGAGAATAAACAATTGCATACTAAACGTACTGAGTAATTACAATGACATATACACAATCACTGGTATATTTAATGTGAACATCTATACCTGTACTCACTAATGAAGTTGTCCAGTTAGCCCATTATGTGTCAGCAGCTGGTCTCTAGGGTTGATTCACCTCCCTGTTCTCCCCTCAGCCTTTGAAATTACAGGGCACATATTCACTCATGTATTTCAAAATTACAAGATAAAAAGAAGTCATTGTCAGTGATCAAGGAGCTCAATTCGCCTCCCATGTATGGACCAGCATTATGGAGATGATAGGAGAATGTCCGTCTCGTATCTGGTTACCAACCCCAAGCCAATGGCCAGGTTATGAAGTCCAATTAAGAAACAGGCAGGAAACCAGGAGCACTGGGCACATTTGGCAGAATATGCCCAGAATGCGACTTGTTCCAATGGGTTCTTGGTCAACAACCTCCTTGGTACACCAACCTTTCCAACTCCCCTACCAGTGATGCCTGTTTCAGGAGAAGTTAACAAGTGTGATGTTACGTGCAAACCTGGTGTTTTTGTACATATCTTGGGTCTCTTATTGCAGCCTAAACACTAGCTTGACCAATCTAGTACTTCTTAGATCACACTACCACACATATTCCTGACTGATCACTGCAAAAACATCACAGGATCGTAACATGTGAGCGGTTGCACACAACACCTATAACCCAGAAAATAAGAAGTTTGCAGACACACATCAAAATGGCACTCTAGAGTAGGAACATGTATATAGAGTATGTCACCCAGTGGACACAGAGTTTGCAGAAAATTCACTGACTGCTACATAGGCACCCTATGTGTTACCCTATGTGCTACATAGTCACCTACAAACTCAATTTACCACACCACTGCTGTCTTGCATCCAGACATTAAATAGTCAAAGGGATCTTGGACTCACAAGGTAGAAAGGGAAACTTCAATAACTCAGAGTAGGAACGCTAACAGGAACAGAAGAAAGGTGCTGGGTCCCAGCCCGGTATGTTCTTGTCCCATGCACCCAGGCAAATCGGGTCCATACCCCAGGGTATGTTCTGTTATGTGAATACCACAATCAGTGTTGCTTTACACTGAGCTACAAACAAACCTGGTCGCAAAATCCAACTCCAAGTATACAGCACAGCCTAAAAACACAGCCACAGAGAATTACACTTCCTAACCATCATGGACACGCACATTTGTATGTGTACGTGTATGTATATAAACACCCTCCCAGCGTGCTTTTTTTACCTGCCAATAATGCCAAGCATTATTATCTTGCCATAGTGCTTTCTGTTCTGTTCTGGTTTATTGGTTTATGCTGTTGTCTCTTGTCCTGGTTACTGCCTATATTCTGATCTTGATCTTGTTCTATGTATTGAATTTGTTTGCCTGTGGTAAAAATAAAACTCTGCTCTTACCCTTCTTCTGTCAATGTCTCTGCTACCTGACAGTGTTACATATACTTCAAAACCAGAGGTAATCCAACAGAGAAATTCCTTCCAATTTAGTAGGCATAGTAAAACAAATATGGTTCAGATTTGGCTCAAGTCTGTTCCCCATGCTTTAACTTGGCCAAAGGTAACAAATAAGAGCACCATGTGATGCAAACTGATAAATAAATAAATGATAAGTAATTGATAAATAAATATTGTAAAAAAAAAATTAAAAAAAAAGAATTTTCATTCATTTCATTATCTTAACCGCTTAGTCCTATTTCAGGGTCACGGGGGAGCCGGTGCCTAGCTGGCAGCTTAGGGCGCAAGACAGGAACAACCCTAGACAGGGCGTCAATCCATCGTAGGGCACACACACACTCATGCACACACTCATGCACACACTAGGGCCACTTTAGAGACACCAATCAACCTAACGTGCATGTCTTTGGACTGTGGGAGGAAACCAGAGTACCCGAAGTAAACCCATGCTGACACGGGGAGGACATGCAGACTCCACACAGAAAGGACCCAGACCACCCCACCTGGGAATCGAACCCAGGACCTTCTTGCTGTGAGGCGACAGTGCTACCCACCGAGCCAAAAATTAAGTTTTTTAAATGTTAAACTTTTTGGATAATAAGAGAAGGAATAATTGAACTGTGTTGATGTACTGTGTACAAAATGTACACAATCACTTTAAACATGAAATTGTATGTAATTCTATGCCCTGTGCGATTGCTATGTGTTGGTTCTATATTTGTACTTTACAATATCCCATACTGCTATGAAGTTTAAAGCATGCAACTGTCATTTTTTAAAACCACCAGTCGATGGCAGTAGATGTTCACTTGTATATTGACTGTGAAAGAACTTCAGTTTGTATCCATTTTTCTGCCATTAATACAGAATGTCACTAAAGCTGCAAGTATTGCTACATAATATAGAGTATATTGTTACAGAGTTTGTTAGATTCAGTGTTTTTAAGACCTTTACCTTCAGGACACAGGATAGTAGTACATAAATACTGTTCAGTAAACAAACAGAAGGAGGTATCATCCACCATCCGGCTGATCTCTGTGTGAGAGCAGCTCCGCATCACTCAACACCGATCCCTAACAAACTGAAGAATATAAGTCAGGATGTAAATCCTATATTGGATGGCTGAAGATTTAATAAGTGGTCACATGTTTAATTTTAAAGCAGCACCTTTGCATTGCACCATGTTTATTAATTTCATGACTATGCTTCTTAATAGAACCCAAGGAAACCAAAGATTAAGCCAAGATCTGGGATGCCGCATCCAGTCTGTTTTTTGTGTAACGGCATTCACATCCATGCGCCAAAGCATTTTCTTTTGCCTGAGCTGTCTCATCTGGGTGTGCAAAGATTCTCCAGCTTTTTTTTCTCCTAACAGGCATCAGTTTATTGTATTTATTTTTCACACAAGCAGCTTATATTATGCATATGATCATAGTGAGGGAAGGCTTACTAAACTTGCTTGTAAACCAGGTATCCTCATAAGAATAGGGATTAGATTCTGAATGCACTGACAATGCAAATTTCCCCACTATGCCATATATGCTGTGCTGCAATTTTAAATCAGGCATAGCAAGCACATCCTCATAAATATAAAACTTTCTATTCCAGCATTTTGTGTTATTGTAAAGCAGAGAAGCCACTGCAAAGCCAGATGAGACAATAAGCATTGTAAACTAATAACCATGTGCTTTTCTTTTCTCTCATTCAGGTATCATTTCAGATCGGTTTCCAAAGAATGTTATTTGCCTGCATAGGAAAAATGAACATGACTTTTAATATCCTCCAGCAATAAAACATCGTCTTAATAAATAACTACTGATATATTCTATATGTACTCTGACTAATGATCAGATATGAAGGTCAGTATGCTTCACTAGAAAATACAATATTGTGTTATATTTCAGTTAAGGATTAGCAATAATACATCTGACATCAGAAATGCCTATCCTTAGCACGCTCAGATAAAATGTTCAAGCCTGAATAATGGCTTGATTGCTTCATGGATGATCTGGACTTTGCTCCATTTATGATTCTCAGAGCTCAGAGGTGATAATGTGCTCCAGATTATACTATTACTCTCACACCCCATAAAACCATGAACTGATGACAAATTGCCAGCCATTCCATTCTGTAATTCTGGACATGTTATCAGATTGTCTTTGAATCTTGTGCTGGAATATAATATACACCATATGAGATGAAGGATTTTCACTTATTGAATGGTTTCCTCTAAAGTGGATCTAGTATTTCTGGATATTCCCTACTATTTAAAAATGATTATTTAATTCTGGAAAGCAATATGCCACAAATAATAACTTTTTTTTCATAGCTAGACAGTATCTATACTGTATCTGATAAATATATGTGTATTATATGAACATCCTGTACATAGTGTGTACATATTTTACAGGTTATCCATTATCTGTAGCATTTCTGTGCTTAATAGAATCCAGTGGATGAATCACAGTGAATTGTATGATATATACAAACTTAAATGTTTAATGCAGGGTGACTTTTTTTAGTAGTATGGGGGTTTCTCTTTTCTTTTAATGTGGCTTCATTTTCTATTTTAGATAGCTACTAACTAATATGGTAACACAATCAAATAATAATAATAATAATAATAATAATAATTATTATTATTATTATTATTATTATTATTTATTATGTGCTCCTTTGGTTCTTACCTCTCTCAATGTCTCTCAGAATGCCCTCATAACCGTTCAAGATGGAACTTTGTGGTCCAGATCATGCAAAGCCCATTTATAGAAAAGTTGGAACACGTTATAAATATACAATAAAAACAGAAATCTGTCATTTTGTAATTCATTTTAACCTCTGTTTAACAGATAAAAGGACAAAGAAAAGATTTTCAGTGTTTTCAATGACAAACTTAATAAACAAATGTAGAAATTGATGCCTGAAACACTAAAAAAGTTGCGACAGAGGCATGTTTACCACTGGGTCACATCACCTTTCATTTTAATAATACTTTTTATTGTTTGGGAATCGCAGATCCTAACTGTTGCAGTTTTGCAAGTGGAAAGTTTGCCCATTCTGGCTGTATACAAGACTTGAGCTGCTCAACAGTCCGTGATCACTGTTGTCTGATTCTTTGCTGTACATTTTCAATAGGAGACAGATCTGGACTGCAGGCAGGCCAGTCCAGCACATGCACTACATCTCTATGAAGCCATACTGTTGTAACTTATGCAGAAAGTGGCCTGACATTGTCCAGCAAAAATAGACATGGAGTTCCTGGGAAAAGATGGCAGCATATGTCTCTCCATAATACCAATCTACATGTAATCTTCAACGGTACCTTCACATATATATGCAGATCACCCATGCCATGGACACTGATGCATCACAGTTGCTTTATTTTGCACTTTTTTTTTTGGTAACAATCTTTTTTCATCTTCAGCCCATAGAATCCAATGACCATTTTACCCAAATACAAGGTGAAATATGTACTTGTCTGACAACAGAACACATTTCCACTGTGTTTCAGTCCATCTCATATGGCTTTGGACCAAGAAAACTTGCCAGCATTACTGTGCAAAATTAATATATGGCTTCCTCTTTGTATAATACAGTTTCAGGTTGCATTTCTTGATGCAGCAGTGGACTGTGTTAAATGACAACAATTTTCCAAAGTACTCCCCAGCCCACCTAGGTCCATCATGGTAACCTGATGGTTTCTCAAACAATAGCACCTGAGGGCTTGATGGTCATTCACATTCAGGAGTTTCTGCCCTTGGCCTTTGCACATAGAGATTTCTCCTGACTCCCTGAATCTTTTCATGATATTATGGACAGTAAATTCTTTGCAGTCTTGTGCTGAGAAAATTGTATTTGAACTGACTGATATTCACTCACAAAATTGGGCACAAAGTAGTGAACCACGACCCATCTTTGCTTACGTAGACTTTGTTGGATGCTGCTTTTATGTACAATTTTGATGACTTCATCTGTTACCAATAAAAGTGCTAACTGTGAAAGAGTTTTAATTGAATAATGTTAATTTACTTTTTCTGAGTGTTTTTCAGGAGTCACTTTCTTTTCACAATACAATTAGATTTGTCAGTGAAAACACCAAAAATGTTTTCTTTGTATTTTTATTCCAACTTTTGGAAATGGGGTTTGTATTAAAGACGAGGATTGAAGCAATCTTCACACCCTTCATTGACCACAGTGTGCATCTTCACTGTTTCCTTCATACAGCCAAGACTAATATCTAAATGTTTTAACAGTATTAAAATGCTGCAATTGATGGTTTTGATTGATTGATGATAATACAAAGTTAATGCTTTTCTGTTCAGTACATGTGGTATCTGAGTATTTAGGTGAGGGCTAAATTAAAGAACATCACAAACCAAAAAAAAAAAGAAAAGAAAAGAATGACTGATTTACTGAAAACTGGAAGTGACTAGAACCCCAGCAGGTGTAGTCTGCTCAAGTCTGACCTGCCAGAGACAGAAAATGCCCCAGATGCTGGTGAGCTTTGGATATGCAGCTGTGGCGTGACGGATGGCCATCCCATCCAGTCATTTCACACAGTAGCCGTCTAAAGCTGCAGTACCCTTTATCTGTCTATTGGCTCAGGTTGTCTATTAGGTGATGTCATTTACTGAAGACATCGACATGCACTGACATATGGATGCCATCAATTCTCATTTCTTCCTCTGAACCTCTTCAGAAATCCTTCTGTACACAGGAAGATTTATGCAGAATAACATCATGGGTAATATATTTTTTTGTTTCACTCTTTTTCCCTCCTTACTTTTAAGCCCAGCCAAGATGCTTGCTTTTGTACATCGGTCATGCTAATAGGCTACAGATCTGATATGTGATGTACATGGTAAGAAAGTATTTCAGTTAAATCTTGGCTTAGTTTACATGTTCCTTCACACCTCATTAGTCAACGTTATAAGGCTTTGCTTTGTAGAGGTAGTCAGTGCAGGAAACCAAAGAATGTTCAGCTGTTGATACAGATAATGAGTGATAAACTACTCCATGTTATGTTCTAAAATATTGTTTCTTGTCGTGTCACCCAGTGTACAAATCAGTATTTTGTGACTTGCATTGGGGACTTTGCTTATTTACTGATTTTAATTATTCCTTTTTCTCTCAGACCATTTGCAATATTACCCAATATTAATTTTAAAAAAAGCCAAATTATAATGAGCTGATATGTCAGAATGTGAGAATTACCCAACAACAACAAACTATTCCTCGGTCTATTATAAAGGTTTAACAAGATGAAGAGCATTACTCTGTAAAAAAATGGAGAAAATGCACTGGATATAATTCCTTTAATATCTTAGGCACTAAAGCATCAAAAGGAGATAACAGTCATCCCACCTATGCTACAATCAGTTATTTATACGCGGTATCACACTAAGAAATTAATCAAGTGGAGATCTGCCTTTCTTCCCACGAAACAGAGCTCTTGTGCTCTGCCATTGGACATCCATGAATGAGAAACAAATGTGCACAGCAAGTGAGGAGTGGTTTTTCATTCAGGAGAACAGTTGAAAAGCAAGCCAGATGTTTCTCCATCTATACCCCTCACATTCCCCCTGTTCTGTCCTGCACACAGCATTAAGCAAATGGGCACTGTCTCCACAGAGCGCAGCAGTAAAGTGTTTATTATTCACCAGGGATAAATATTAAACAGTATATGTCATTTATTTGCTGTATTCCTATGATTGAGGTTTTGGATGAAATTTGGAAGTCCACAGGTAAAAGTATTTATCAGATCCTTTCGGTACAACAAGAGCAACAAAATATGTGCCAAAATAAGCCATACAGTGTGCACAAGTGTTGTAATATAGAATAATAGGAATATGATATGTAAAAAATGAAAGGAAATATGTGATTTGGGATTAGTTTATCCCAAACGTAGGCAATATTGTTACAGAAACGTGCATGTCTGCTGTTATACCTAATCACAATATATTTTCTCTACATAAAGACACAAAAAATGCAAACACTTTCACTGCCTCATAAAGCTATGGGATTTGGAAGCCATTGGTGGTTTCTCCATGATTTATGGTGCAAAGTTACATCATACAGAGTTGCATAATATAAAGTATCTGGCAAACAACAGAGTACTACAGAACTCACCCTTCAATTCTGGTCATTTTACGAATACAATCTGCAATACTTAAAAAGCTGGGAGTTTTTTTTTTTTAAGGAGCATGAAAGAAAACTGGCGTTAATTCTGTTTGTTTAAAATTGTAACGGTAACGTGTCCTGTTTAAAAGAGTGGAAAATTGATGTTTAAGCCAACTGACCAAAGCAGACCTCAATTCCTGGTCTGTACATTCCAGCTTGTGAAAGTTCACTAATGCTGGTCCTGCACAGAATTGCTGTGCTCTCACATGGTGCAGAGAGACAGAAATTTCCTCAGCACGAACAGTGTGAGGCAGTTTGGCAGCTGATTCAATCGTTTGTCCCCGTCACTGTTTTAAATCTTTCATTCTCTATGCATTCTTCAGAGTACTGCCAGTCAAGGTTTCTAGTCACTTATTGCATGTGCTTGAGGAAAATGGAGGAAAATGGAAGAAATATCTCAGAGGTTGATAATGTCCCCATCCACACTTGGGTAGAGGATAACAAAAATTAAATGAACACCACATTTCACTGTTTTAAATATTTAAATGGAAATACCTAGGCTTTTACCATAATAACTGCTATTCGATATTAAGTCAGCAGGGGGCAGCATTAATTAGCAGCATTAATTATTAGAGCCGCAAAAAGTCAAATTAAGAGGTCCTTCTTTGGGAAGGTGTCTTGAAGGCAAGAAGTCAGTGAGGAATTTTAACTACAAATATGTATACATAAATACTGAGTGATCACAGAATTTCAATAGCTTTTTCACTTGTTTTTTTTCTCTCTGCTCATGCAGAGCCACGAAAACGGCATTGGGTATTACGTATACATGCATGCAGTAATGTCCATGGCTCATGGTCTCACAGTGCCTGGGTATGAAAAGTGATATTCCCAGAGAAGAGACTTTACAGAGAAGGATATATTTTGCAGCAGAGAGTCACTGACAAGCTTCCTTGTCCATCTTTATTAGACAAATCCAACAGAGAAAATAGATCCTTCTGCTTATCAGCAAGGCGCTGCATGTGTGTGTTTGTGCTTGAGCCAGAGGTCGATCAGAGACATGCCACCAAATTATAGACACTGTAGCATTATTATAGTGATGGAGGAGGTGGAGGCAGAAGTAGGGGGGTTAAGAGGATATCGCAGATTAGAAAGAGAACTGCTGCAATACACTGCCTGCTTTTGTATGCTCGGTTACTGAGGGAAAAATATGTCCTGGGGCGAGCGCTTTCAGTCAAAAACAGCTTGTCCTATTATAGATACAACAACTTGTTTTCAGATGCAGTGAATGCTGAAGCGTGAGGCCATATGAGCAAGGTCAAGTAAAATTGCAAAAAAACATCATGGAGCACAAATAGAAGACGAGGGGTACATTGTGTACAAAAACAGAAATGCTGAGGGGAATTTTCAGTCACATAAAGGCATTTATAGTACAGCGCTGCCAGTTCGGCAGCTCCTATGCTCCAACCAAGTTTGCTCATCAGACTTCAATGAAAGTATTGTCTTAATTTCAGATAAAATTCACATCTTAATAATATAGCAAAACAAAATCAGTTGAGTTAAGATATGGTGACTCTGATAGACAGATCATATGACTTTTATAATTATTCAGTGAGCCCTTGTGCCCTGTGGATGGGCACAAGGATGGGGATTGTTGTATTGATGTCAAGTGACACTTCTAAAGAGACAGATAGACCCAGTCTATGGCAACAAATTATTTGTTCTTTTCCAGGCTTTCTACAGGAGCACAGCAATGAGCATGTTTGGATTTAAGCCACATACTGTATTAATATCTTTGATTCTCTTTCAAATCCAAGAGCATCCAAAAACATCACATCTTCCCTGAAACACATAATATAGAATGGTGTGCTTGTCTCCTGTCAAGCATGGGCATACTTGTTCAAGGGATCTGTAATTTCAGAATTAAATCAGTAGACCCAGGCCTTTGACTGGACACCACCATAATATACAGAAAATACACACTCCCTATTAGCCATACATCATTGTCACCTTACATCACTGCCAATACCCCGACCCCTCCGTTCCCCCACCCCCCCTCTCACTCTCTTTCTGTCTCTCTCCCACTCTTTCTCCCTGTATCCCTTGCTGGAGAACCCACTGCCCACTAATGACATCGCACTGCTTTCCAGCTGCATTAGGACACTGACAAGAACAGATGTTGACTTTTTTTGGAAGCCTTCTGACAAGCAGAATTTTCCTCCCCACCTCCAGTTGCAGGGGTTCTGAAAAGCTGTTGACATCTGTTCTCAACATTTCCCGCATAATAAAGCCAACACTTCACTACAGCCACTGCAAACTACCCACCAGTGATGCATCAGCTGAAGCCAAATTTCTGGCAATGTGAAACTGGCAGTTAAATTTTTGGATTTGTTCTCATGATGCATCCCAAAATGTATTTGGAGCAATTGAATTCAGTGCCAAGCCAGTAGTGTAGAGTACAGTCAGTTACAAGAACCAAACTGATATTGTCTATACTGCCTTCTCTTTTACTCTATTGTTTATCATGTTTCATTTTTAATGACCTGGCAGGAAGACATTATCTGTACAGTATATAGACCTATCAGACATAACATTATGACCACCTCCTCCTCACCTGCTGCACTCATTGTCCATTTTCTCAGTTCCACTTACCATATAGCTGCGCTTTGTAGTTCTACAATTACATTTGTTTCTCTACAGGACCAGCACAGATCAGGTACTATTTGGCTGGTGGATCATTCTCAGCACTGCAGTGACACTAATGTGGTGGTGGTGTGTTAGTGTGTGTTGTACTGGTGTGAGTAGATCAGATATAGCAGTGCTGCTGGAATTTTTAAACACTGTGTTCACTTACTGTGCACTGTAAGACAGTTTTCTGTACCGCTTATTCCCAGTTACAGGGTCACGGGGGAGCCGGTGCCCAGCCGGCAACTCTGAGCGCAAGGGCA
>JANCOA010000020.1:6670585-6680780 GCA_024363135.1 Leptodoras oyakawai | reverse complement strand
TTGATGCCTTCAGTGAGAATCTACAATGTAAATAGTCATGAAAATAAAGAAAACGCATTGAATGAGAAGGTGTGTCCTGTACTGTATATATATATATGCAGATCACAATGCCATGGTCCCTGATGGACCCTCATGCCATTACCAATGCTGGGTTTTTGCACTTTTCATTGGTAACAGTCTGGATGGTCTTTTTCATCTTCGGCATACAGAATCTGATGTCTGTTTATCCCAAAACCAAGCTGAAACTTAGACTCATCTTAACACAGAACACATTTCCACTGTCTTTCGGTCCATCTCAGATGCCTGTGGGCCCAGAGAACTCACCAGTGTTTCTACACAAAATTAATATTTGGCTTCCTTTTTATAATATACTTTCAGCTTGCATTTCTTGATGCAGCAGCAGACTGCGTTAAGTGACAACGATTTTCCAAAGTACTTCCAATCCAATGTGGCTACGTCCATCATGGTAGCATGACGGTTTATCAAACAATATCACCTCGAGGGCTCGATGGTCACTCAGCAGTGGTTTCTGCCCTTGGCATTTATGCACCAAGATTTCCCCTGACCCCCTGAAATTTTTCATGATTTTATGAACTGTAGATGATGAAAGGCCTAAATTCTTTGCAGTCTTGCACTGAGAAACATTGTATTTGAACTGACTGGCAATTCATTCATGACGTTTGGCACAAAGTGGTGAAGCACGACCCATCCTTGCTTGCCAAGCCTTTGTTGGATGCTCTTTTTATATCCAATCTTGATGACCTCACCTGTTACCAGTTCAAAATTAATAAACGTAGGACATTCCAGTGTTACTTGTATAACCTTTTTAATCTTATTTTGATCTTTTTAATCTTATTTTGCCTCTGTCCCAACTTATTTTGGAGTGTGTTGCAGCCATGAATTTCTACGCTTGTATATATTTAACGAATAGAATTAAGTTTGCTCAGAAAACACTGAAAATCATCTTTGTCCTGTTAAATAAAGGTTCAGGTGAATTCATGAATTATACATTTCAGTTTTTATTGCATTTTTAGAGTTTCCCTCCTTTCTGGAAATGGTGTTTGTATAATGCAAATTTCTAAAATGTAAAAACGTCTAAAATGATATAATGTGTTTTTTAACAACACAACAGCTGTTTTCTTCATATCAATATTGCTCACATGTGAAATGACTTTTTATGACAGCACAAAATGTCATGGACAGCTGAATCATAAAGGGGGACTCCTCAGCTCCAAAACACATACCAGTGAGATTTCATCATTGCATGCAACTGCTGTAGGATGCACAGCTGGCTCCTGCCATTTTTCCTGTAATTCTGTTCATTACAACAGGAATGTCTCCATGTTCTTTCGAGGTGTTTGAACAAGTAGTCACTGCAATGCTAACTCTTCAGGCTGATGAGTCTCAGGCCATAAGCAGCACACTTTGGCAAGCGTTCAGAGGCTTTGTGCCTAGGCGATGCCCTCGTGGTCAGGTCTGAGGCACATGGCCTGGGGCTATCGAACCATTACACAAGCCTTCTGTGAAAGCAGTGGCACTGAAGCATCTGTGTTGTGACACTGCTTTTAAGCTCTTCTTTATTCCCTCATAGCTTGGCTCAATTACTGCCAACTATATTTAGTATCTTAAATCACTATGACTGTCAAGATGCACTTGACTTCAAATACGCTGTAAAACACTGCATTGTGAAGAGGAGGATTAAATCATGATTGCTGTTTGTAGCGAGATCAAACGCCAGTATGTATGTATGATACATGCCAATAAATATTTCACCCCTTGAAAATGACGGAATAGAAATATCAGTGATTAAAACATGTATTTGAGCGCTGCATATGCACTGGCATATCTGTATGGGAGTACCCAAAAGTGTTCAATTATTGTTCATTTATTATAGACTCTTGAGTAATGTGATTGCAGAAGAATTCACAAAGATTTGCTTGTCCAGTTTTCAAAACTTTAATCAACAACAGTGCTACAGTAAAGACACCAACAGGCTGAATTTAGGAAAACCAATACAAGTTCCCATTATGCTATTGTTTCATACAGCAGAATAAATTATGCCATGATAATATACATACATGCTGAACAGAAAGATAAAGCAAATTACAGCGGCTTAAGAAAGAACTATATAGGAATGTAATGGGGGAAAAACATGAAGCTAGAAAATTTTAGAACTCAAATAGTGCTTTAAATATCCAAAAAGGTAGACTGTGTTAGAAATGTGTGCTACACACTAAAAACTTTTTACACTCCTTCTTTATATTTTTTTATTTCTTTCTTTCTTTCTTTCTTTTCTTTTTTTTTTTTTTTTTTACAAAATATTTAAAGTGTTAAATGAAATGTTATCAGTCTTTAATGGCACATGATCACATGCCTGAGTGAGTTTGTCTTGTTTTCTGTTTGTCCTGCCATCTATTCATTTTCTGCTTCCTATTGGATTGGTTCTTAAAAAAAACAACCTTTTATTTAAGTACATTATGATGCTTGGACTGAATGCTGTGTGAAAACGTGATCCAAATTGTGGAATGGGATGCCAGAGAAGATAGGAATGAACATAAGTCCTGTAGAGCAGATAAATGTTATAATTGGCTCATCGTGTATTTAGATGTCTTTTTGTTAATGGAATGATTTGTAAATTGTAAGACACTCCATCACAGGGAGATGACGGACACTGTAACTTCAACCCACTAATTATTTTTATGAAGCAACTGACTCATTTTAAATACTTTGCATTACATGTTGATGGAACAACATGTAATGCAACATGTAATTGGAACAAGAAATGTATCACAAGAGGGGAAACACAACGCAATATATTAAATTGGATGCATTATAACTTCTGGTCTCTCCACCCACACTTTGTATCATACATGACAAATTCACCCTGTATAATAGCCTTCATACTTTAGAGTGACTAATTATCAACAAGTGCTATGACATTAGTGTAGCTCAAATATATCTTATCAGAATATGCACCAATAGAATGCCTTTTTAAAGGCTATTATAAAATTATTATAGAATTCAAATGAAAAGTGTGAGGTATTCCCTTTTTTTAGTATCACAACAAAAAAGAAAGAACAGGAAAGTGCAAGACATTGGTGGAATGCTGAATAATATACTGTATAGGTCCCATGGCATAGTAAAGTAATGTTCATTAATGTAGCACCTTTTAGTAATAGAAACAATGTTTAAAAAAAAAGCTTTGAAAGGTAATGAATTATTGAATTATTCCACATTACATGGATAAGACTAAAGTGGTAATACTTAAATGGAATGGTCTGGTTTTCAATAATAACCTGGGTGCAATGCTTCAGGAATGCAATATCATCTTACTCCATTAAACATACCACAAATAATACTGATAATACTGATGTCTCTCTCTCTAAAGCTTGCCCATTGATCAAGGGGTCACTTTAGGACAGTTTTCATTTCTAACTCTTGTGGCTTTTCCCAGTGGATAATCCATGTGGGAACAAAGGGGGAAGGATTTGAACTCCTGTAGTCCTTATTGGCCAGATCCTCCCAGAAGACTCCCAGAAGCTGAGCCAGACACCCCGCTGACTGGTCCAGATCTCTCTGAACGTCAAACTTAGATTAAAAGGTCAAATAATCTGCACTGCGGGAAACCTGAACTGCTACCAGCCTCTCTATGTATGGTGTGTAAGAAATTGGCTTAGAAACCAAAAAAGACAAATATAAGATGTAAACAGAATATTCTAACAATAATAACTGCAACAGTAATAGAAACAACCACAATCATATCAAATATAAATGTAATACCATCATTTTAAATCCTATTGAACATTAACATGGGCCAAACCATGTCCAAATGGAACCATGGCCTGTGTGTTAACATTGACTCTTAAGATGCTTGTTTCCTTCTCCAAGATCTTGAAAGAGTCTCTTTGTGGGATGGACCAGGAGAGAGACGAAGAGCGGCACTATAGTGTCTTTCTCTTTATTAAATGGCTTTTGTATTCACTCAGCCATAAGTTAGGGGTTTAAGGCTGTCTATGAATTTCACTACTTCTCTTTTGTCTCGCACAGTACAGTGGATGGAGGGATGCTGGTGAAAGAGAGAAGTGACGTTCCAGAGGATGAGTCTGTCAATAGGCCTGGCCCGTCTCCACTTGTAGCAGTCCCAAGACGGCTGAGTGTTCCCCGAGCTTCATCCTCCTTTGTGTGGACAAGCTGACGTTCTTAGCCAGGTAGTCTACGGCAGCTACAGGGAAAAGTCAAAGAAAACAAATGTGCTTAGGATATGAATTCTAAAATGCCTTCAAGACTAACATCTAGCATTTATTATTATAGAGCAGAGTTATTCAGAGCACCTCTTGGCTACTAATAGGCAGCTGATGGCTGTTTGGGGAAATAAATGAGCCACCTGTTCCCTGCTGTCATTCACTCCTGTCATACAGAGTTTTCCTCCGTGCACCTCTTATTATCTCTGTCATCTTTGCTTTCTGCTCTCCACACTCCATCATCTAGCATCAGATCTGGACATACTGCTCATGCAGTAATATAGGTCATCTTTACTCTTAGTGTCACCAGAGAAAAAATTGTATGTGTATTCAAAAGAAGATTTCGCCACTACTGTTAAAATGATTATAAGTAAACTATTATGAAATGACCACCAATGGATATTTACAGAGCAGTACATTGGCACAGCAGGTACTGTTGTACAGCTCAGAAATCTCTCCAAAAAATGGTTTAATAAAAATGGTTTATTGGCCAGCTTACATTGTCCCAAGGTGTGAATGAGTATGTGCATCATGTGCAGTGTGTTCCCTTTCCAGCATAGAGCACTTAGTGAAAATGAATGAATGAATGAATGAATGAATGTTATGTACAATCACATATGGTTAAAATGGATAGTGGCTCCCATACTGTTCCACAGCAAGTGCAACTAAGTAGAGAGGGGATAGTTTTCTGTCAAATATGTGTGCTGATATACCCAAGCTGGTGTGACTAGCACAGCACTGGAGGGCACAGGCTCTTTGGGCTGATTTTCAGATGTGCTTTTCTTGGAGATCTTTATCAGGATTATGTGTAAGGACTAACCTACAAGCCCATCCAGGGTCAAAAGGTGCAGAAAGTCTCGCCTACTACCCGGAACTGGAGCACTGATCTGGCTTACACTTCATACGGTTTCAATTTAACTGCACAAGCCAAAAACATTAAAAGCAATGGGTCTGTGTAAAACGGCGAAGTGAATAGGGCAGGGGGTCAAGAGGACAAACCAAGGGTATTGAGCTAATGCAGCATGGGATAAAACTAAGGAAACACCAATTAACCCCTTCTAGCTACTTCCCATTTAAAACAGGAAAGCTGCCCATGCCTCCCTTTGTGCGTAACCCATAATCAAAGTGGAAATGGGTATTATTAAGTTAGCACAAGGCTGGGCTAGTGAGGACTTTCGATGTAATTATTTATAAAAGGTTTCATCCGAATACTATAATTGAAAAAAAAGGAAGAAGAAAGTGGAGAAAATTGTGTACTTGAGCCATTTGAGAACTTTACACACAATAATTACTGAATCAATATGACATCTGTAATCACAAAGTCTATACACCTAGACCAGAGGAAATAAAAAAACAGAAGCCTTCAGTATTACTGATTTAAAAAAAACTTTTCTTGTTATGAGAATTACCACATTGGCATTATCTGCTGGCCTGTCAAGTGTGTCAGATTCATGGCAGGTCCTTTGATATCACTGGCTGGTGGAGAAGGTAATTTTCACCTCTCCTGCTTCCTTTGTGGTTTGTAGCAACGGCAGGATGGAGCAGAGAGACGTTGGATGTTGCCATGCATCTGTCATTGTGACAGTAAATGAGGTCTAACACGCGCTAGCATGTGTTTGCATGTGGAGAACTGAGCCTGTCATGAGCGGGCAACGTACACAGTAGCAGGCGCATACCTGTGGGTGGGCCAACTGTCCTTACCTCAGACGCTTAGCCTGACAGCTGGCAAAGTAATCACCCAGCGATTTAACTCTGTGCTCTCTCTCTCTCTCACTCTTGTCAGGGCCCTTTCACTCTCCGTCATCCCACGTTTACTCTTAAATCTTCCTCAGATATACACTTTTCTCACCTCTTCCTCCAAGAGACCCTCTATCTGGCACTCCCAGTCATGCAGCGCACATGAAACACACTCATCACCGTGTAGCATGCACACTCTGAGCTTCCATCTTTGCCAATGCATTTTCATGAATCGGACAGGTGTTCTCTGAGATACAAGCCCATCTTTATAAAAATGTAATCACTTTAGTTATATTATAATATTTTGACCTCTGAGTAAAAGTTCATACAAGAAGTTCATCCTTCAAGAAATAACTGAGAATCAAGGAAAGGGGTTGCATTTGTGTGTTTTTAACACTTTTGGTTACATCGCTAAACATTCAGATGAGGATAATATACATTAGGCATTTAAAAAAAAATTCTTACAGTTAGATTACTATACAACCAAAATAGATAGCCTGGGTCAATGGGACATACACTACTAAAAGCCTGACAGCTCATTACAGGTTTGGGTAATAATGTACTCACTCTGGCCATACTGGCTGTACTGGTAGCCAGCTGTGACGGGGTCCACACTGTAGCTGGTGGAGCTGTAGGTGGGAGGGCAGTAGGATTGAGATGAAGCCAGGCTTTCTGCTGTCTTGATGGGCTCTGAGCGCTGACTGCAGCTTCCTGAGATAGGGTTGGAAGCCTCGAGTCCACTATGCAAGGGTGAGATGGAGAAGTCATGCTGTGGCTGAGGAGCCATGGTGCTTGGGTTGCTCAGGATGCTCATAACCTGCAAGAATGATAGATTTGGATTGTAATCAACAAAACCCCTTATATTCACCAGGTATTATAACAAGCTCATAAGGTACAAGGCCTCAGCTTCGAAAAGGGTTAAGTGGAAGCACATCAGCAGGCTTTCAGGGCATCCCTAGGGAGTGTTTAGTAGCTTGAAAACTCCTGTCACACAAAGTAAATAACATAAAGGGGTAAGATGGAGGATGGAGAGAAGGGACCAGAAAAAAGAGTCAGTATATGTACAGTCCAGGTTTGTGTGGCCTGAGGCTGACTGCATAACAAGCTCCTAGGGAGGGTTTAATCAGGGGCCTCCAGTCATCCCACAGCTTCAGACCTCATGAATGATTAAAATGTTTCAAATAATAGATGCCCATTAGGTACCCTGAGAGACCAATGCCAGCTTGGAGTATTGGTCTCAGAGAACATGGTATCATTTGGGTTTAACTTAATATTAGTCACAAATCAATTTTACTTCTTCATTCTTGTTTTGTCCAACTTATCACAATTTTAAGCTGACATCATTCCAAAACCAAAGGGAAATAATAAATACACAAGCATGTGTTCAAACTGTCAGGGGGACTTAGCTGGAAAGACTATGGGTAGTATAAATGGAGAAAAAAAGGAAGAGGCGAGATAGAAAGGCATGAGGTGGGGGCAGGAAAATGCACACAGAGAAAGACAGAGACAGCAAACAGAGCTACTTGTAGAAGCTGCTCTGTCTGCCACATGCTCCCCATCCACACGCCGACACAAAGCACCCTCCTGAACATCAGGTTCCCGTTGCATCTCGCCATGCCCCACTGGCCTTTGGCCACCTCAGGCTCCGGCCTGCTAAACCAATTAGCCCTTCACAGGGCTGCAGAGAGCAAAACCAGGCCCACATGCTCAGCTCTGACAACATCCATTTGCTAAAGGTCTATACAAGCTGTAAGTTCATAAACTTATTTTGAAAACTCAGCCACTTCTGTGTGTTAGGCAAACCAGTGGGCATATGGAGAGGTTAATGCAAGTCCTAAGCCTATAAGTGAATTTAGCCTTATATCCTCTGCCTCAAGGTTCTTCGGAAAACTTCACTAGAATTACTAGAATTTTATTAAAAACATTCATTCATGTGCATGTGATATGTGCATAGAGAAAAGAGAAGGAGTGTGTGAAAGCAGTGGCCTGTGGGCGTCTCAGTCTTATTGACATTGCCGGGAGCTGGAGTGTGACCCCAGGCGTGGGGGTGGCTGGATAAGGGGGGACGGGGTGCTGGTTGTAGGATGGGAACATTGATTATGTTCAAGTCTTTTGTATTCCTATTATTGTACATAACATATAATTCCACTAACACATTCCCACTGCCATTATGAACAGTAAAAGATTCTTTTTTTAGTTGTAGATTTGCCTATATTTTGCCACAGGATATCAGCTATAATATCCCTAATCCTCTGTGTTCACTTAAACCTACATTTGGTTGTAATTGGAGATCATTTTGGGTAATAGCAAAACAGCAGCATGTGTATTCTCAAACTCTCGGCAGGAGCAGAGTTTTAATCAGATGAGCGAAGGCTGTAGCACAACGGGTGCCAGGGCAGAATGCCGGGGCGAGAGCTGAGAGAGAGCGCCGGGTGTCTGACACCTCTATTCAACCCTGGGCTTAAGCAGCCTGTAACCTCGGTGATGGCATTATGCTTCTGAAAGACAAATTATTCAAATCTTCAAATTTAGCATAACCTTATTGACATCAATTAAAGTGGCAATTGGAGTATATTCCGGCATGGTGAGAGGTAGCAGACAACTTCGAGCAGGATCAGAACAGGGTAAGGAGGAGGCTGTCAACACCAGCTTCTCATCATGCCCAGTGTGCTGGTGCCAGGCATGTCATGGGGCACGGAGCCAACCAGCTGAAATTAGCACAGGCAATAAAAAGCTGCACAATAAGCCTGGAAAAAAAAAACTAACAGAATCACCAAGCCAGGCTGTGTTAGATGTGTTGCCACAAGCCACATTCTTCACTGCCTACCACATATAAATCACAAGATTCTATTTAAATAAATGCTTTTTATATTATAATGTTAGACCTTCTGATATTGAATGTAGCCAGTATTAAAAGCTGAAGATGAATATAAAATGACCCCATAGGTCAGAGAGTGAACAAGCCTCGTCCAGGCTGGAGGTTATAATCTATTACTTCCTGCTATACTACCATCACTAAGTTAAAATCAATATTCTTTCCACATGTATAACCTTTGTGGATCTGATATAGAGGTGGAAGGAAGCAGGAAAATTTGCCAATCATCATGGATGACAAACAACAACCCCAGGCAGTAGAGCTCTCAAACCCCATGAGCACTCGACAACAATAATTCCTCTCTCTCTCTCTCTCTCTCTCTCTCTCTCTCTCTCTCTCTCTCTCTCTCTCTCTGCAGTAGCTGGGCTTTCACTTCTTTCATTTGGAGAACTGCAGGAGGAGATAATGCAATGCAGGATCCAGGTTAAAAGACATAGCTTCAGGCATCCATCTTCTCATACTCTTCTCTTTCCTTTTACTGAGAGATGTCTTTACAAATAACAATAAAACAGTAATGAATTCTCTCAACTCAAGGCTGCGGCTTTGTAAAATGTAAAAATGATAAATTGTAAATTGATGCAATGTGCATTCTTTCAGATAAATGAATGGTGTACACATTTTAAAAAAAAATTAATTTCCTTAACCGTCCAATTATAATTTTTGTACAACTAAGTGTTTGATGCAGGTTTTATGTCTTGATGAAATTTATTTATAAGGGTGACACAGGCAGGCTCAGGCTTAATGGCACATGACTGATATGCCAATGTTTGTCTAGTCCTTTCTCTCCAAAATGAGAGGAATATTAACTTGGAGTAAAGCTTCCCATATGAAAGCATATGCTTTCTTTATTCTAATAATTCAAAACCGGATTGCAGTAAAACATAATTAAAAATAGAAAACTCATATTTGTTATCTTTTTTAAAGTAGAATTAGAACTGTAACTATGGTTTTCAAAAGTTTTCACCAACTGAGCACTTTTAATAAACGATGAAGGAAATGGTCTAAGTAGCAGGCATGGGAGAGCACCCTGCAGAGCTCAGTGCTACAGTGGCATTAACAATTATAAAGAAGGCCATCAGGATCCTCACAATTGGCCTGACCACCTGCTCTGCATCTCCTTGTGCTCAGGCAGAGAGGAGGACAGAGAAAGGGTGAAGAATTGACTAGAGGGGAGGAGAGGTGGAGACAACTCCTGGAGGACAGTGCTTGCTTCAGGGCATGCCTGCCTGCAGAGCAGATAGGACTTCTCTCAGTTAACTCCATATAGACAGAGAGAGAGAGAGAGAGAGAGAGAGAGAGAGAGAGAGAGAGAGAGAGAGAGAGAGAGAGAGAGAGAGAGAGA
>JANCOA010000020.1:6640096-6652621 GCA_024363135.1 Leptodoras oyakawai | reverse complement strand
CCAGGTCGCCCCACCCGGGGATCGAACCCGGGTCCTTCTTGCTGTGAGGCGACAGCGCTATCCACTGCGCCACCGTGACGCCCGTGGATCATTAGGATTTCACAAATTTGTGGATTCTATGCTTGCTTGAGTACCCTCTGCCATTAAGTTCATGTAAATCATTTATTTCCATATTAATATTCATTTATAAGATTCTACTTTTTACTCAGATTGTTGTGAATAATAGAATTTGTAATGAAAATAGAATGCAAAATGGAAGCTTTTCCACGAACAGCCTCAGATTTTGAATGAACTGTACTGTATACACTCTGCTATTGGTAGACATAATACTGCTGCGGTCAAAATAGCATTTGCTCCAGATTATGGAAGTCATATGCGTTCAGTTTGTTTTTTGTATGTTTTATTTAAAAAATGCATGAAAATCCCCGCAAAATGTCCAAACCCAGGCTAAATAAAAGTGCATTAAAAAAACAAGCCTTCAAAGTGGCTCCAACTTCAGGCCAGCACCACAGTTTAATTAAACAAGGAATTATGGGATTACATAGAGACTCTCATTACAGGCCACTTGAGGAGTCTTCTGGTGGCTGTCTTTTTGTCTCCCAGAGCTCACACTGCACAGTTCTCAGCGGATTACACGTGGCCGTAGGACATGAGGCCGCATTAATTAAATCAATTCCTCTGCTTTTTCTCTTTACAAAGATTCCTTTTCCCCCCAAGTGCCTCTGAAAAGCTGGGGTAAAAAAAAATATACTCATATACAAACAGCGCTGTACATGTAGCAAATATCCCTTTGTTGATTTTAAGGAAGATTGCAACAAAGCAGTTTGGCTTTAAGTCACCATGACAATACTTGAGGCCAATGCAGAGGTCCATAGCTCACCTTCCAACCGCACCTTCCAAACCCTAGGGGTGGCTGCAGCTTTCATTTCAGAGACAGCATGGGATTTATTTATGTTTTCCTACATGCTGTTGGATTTCATATGGGGGGGTGGGATCCACCAATATTCAGCCTTGCTTTGTATCACCAACCCACATAGTTATCTGCTCAGATTCAGCCTGAGTCTGAGATTGGTCCTTTTAACATTTCTTATTGCCATTCTCAGCTACCCCCCTACAACTTGCCCACACACCCAAATACCATCCTGGTTTTTTCTCTCTCCACCAGCTGCTGAATAAATAAAAGCTGAAGAGATAAACTTAAGTAATGCATTTCGAGAGGCCAGAAGCTTGAGAGAGAGGTGCATGCATGACTGATGAGTATGCATCCTGCCACATCTCATTCTGCCCTGGTCACAACAATTACAACGTCATTTAGCTTCCACATCACAGCACATGAGCAACCACATGATAGAAAGAGAATAAGTTTGACAGCGTGCTCATGCTGAAGGTCAGCGTCTCTCTATCTCTCCCTATAATGAAGATGGGATTATGGAAATGAAACAGATGCTGGCGGAGATACAATGCCCGAACCTGAACCTCATCTTTGTCTTGGGAAAGAGAGCCCGCTATTGGCATGCTAGGTCCCTTCGCACAAATGGGCCCATGGCAAGTTTGCAAATCTGATGAATGTGCTACAGCATAAATGGAATAGAGTAAAACATATGCTGCCTAGGAGCTTGGCTTTGGTATACCGTAAATGGGACAAGATATATCTGTTTTAAAATTCCATCAGGAATACTTCTCGTGCTCTTCATCTGTCTCTGCAATAATGAAGAATGCCCTGATTATAATAAAATGACATGTAATTCAATTTGAAAATTCAAGGGATGCTGATAAAATGTTCTTGTTTATCATTGAAATAAGAGCTTAATTAAGAATTATTGAGAAGGAATTAATCCTTGAAGATCCTCCAGGGTTTACTATTTTGTCAAATGCCTAACATTGGTGTGAACCTGGTTGGAAGACTAGTAATTAAGAAAATAATTTAAAATGCGGCTTTTACTTCTTCATCAACTGAAACAAAAAAGAAACTTCACGTCTTCACGTTAAACCCCCAAAGGACAAAATACACTATCTTGTTCTATTGAAATCTTTCTCCTGAATTGTTCAGATTAATTGCTCACTGTAGGAATGACACAGCTTGAAGGAATTTATGGCACATTTAGTCATATAACCAGTGAAGATATTGATTATTGATTTATATCTTCAAGCTCAAGTGAGCCTAAATAAATTAAAAAAAAAACAGGAAATTAAAAAGCACAGCAAACCTTTCAAATACGTTTCACTAGCCTACATAATGTGTGTTATTGAACATCATCAGCCCTAGGCTGTGGAGCCCGTTAAATATGGCCAAGTCCAGGATGGTGATTAACTGCTATGGGTGAAGTGTGACTGGGGCCAAAGAGGAGTCATGACCACCCAACACAAGCTCCTCTCTTCTATCTTTCCCATCAACTGCCAGCACCAGTGAAGGAGCAGATGGGATATTCATCATCACAGCCACACTTTCCTCCTCTCAGCCCTCTTTTCAGTCTAGCTTTCCTTCAGTCACTCCTGCCGGCAACTAAAAGGGCCTGAGGAAATGTGGCACTCCACAGCTGCACATTCTTGAAAGGGCACTGCACTTAGCACGGTGGCAAACATTTATACATTTGTCTTCATCAGGCCTGGCAGTCTAAACAACATTATAGCTTGTGTCACACATTAGCCAGGGCACATTATTGCTCTCTTCATTTCCAACAAGCGGCGATTAGCAAATTAGAGAAATGGGTTCGGCCTCTGTTAGCCATGGAAGTAATGAGCCATGGCATGGAGCCTCTGTCGATATACTCTATGCACTACAAGGACTATTATTTACAGTCCAAAGTGATTCTTCAGAAGACCACCCCTGTTTTTAAAAAGCTAATTCTAATGCAAAGATGTGTTATGGAAGAAAACAGATGTTCATTTTTTTTCATTCTGTGTAAATTCACAGCAGAGGAAAATCCCTTCAAATCACTTTCAGTCCTGCCTCACAACAAATGTAAATCACCACTATCCATTTCACATTAAAGAAACTACACCAAAACTGCCAAAAAATGTGTTCTCATCAACCAATGTAATCCAACTCCAGCCTCTTTGCAGTTTCTCTCTTGTTTTCACAGTTGTTCCAGTGTCCTCTTTATAGGTCAGTTGGGGAGCAAGAAAGAGGGAAGAAATACTGTACAAACAGACTATTATAATCTCCTATCTCTGAAGTGCATCTGCTACAGAACAGTCCATGTGTCTTGAGGGCCAGATTTAAGCTGACCTGTCGATTCTAACGTCTGCTAAAAGAACTGAAATGCACCAAAGGATTAGAATACACACACACACACAAAATAGAAAATACAAAACAAGATATTAGAGATGTCTGAAACCAGGTTGGGGATTTGTGCGGAGATGAGGTTTGCTTATAGTTCATTTCATTTAAATATATCACTTTGATTTCTTTAACTGCACAAATTGTAAGATTTTGGGTTCATATTATCTAACATCTTCCACAGTATAACTAACTTTTTAAGACAAGCTGGCAAATTACAATGCCAGTGTGTTTAGGGGTGACACATCTTCCAAACCAATGTCCAGTCCTTTCATTCCATGGAATAAAAGCACATCCTCAAAAAAAGAAGCTGCATAAGAAAACAGAAAAAAAGGAAGAAAAGGGGGGAAGGCTCTATAATCTCTAGCTCCCACAACAAACAATTAGCTCTCTTTTCTTTCTGTTGCTGTGCACAAAAAAAAGTTTGGAGGGAAAAAGGGAAAGAGTGAAGGAGAGGTGATGGGTGATGCTCTTTTATAGGTCTTGTCATGTGCTTGAAGGCTCAGTGGTCTTTTGTCCACTGCCTGTGTGTGTGAGCGTGCTCACCTTAAACAACAGAGAGCCTCGGGGGCCTCCCTGGCCTTTCAGGCCCAATAGAGGCAGCACCTTAGGGGACCATTTAAGCCTGAAAAGAGGGCTGAAAACCCTGCACAGCTCTGTGGGGCATCAATAAATGCTGACATATTGACTTTCTGTGCCCAAGCGCCACTGGAAAGTGCTGCCTGCATATTAATCCATTAAGGGGTTGGGGAGAGGGCCGGCACCATGGGGAGGGGGTGGCCAAGGATGGCTTGTGTCTCTTAGGTTTTGAATGTCCTGGAATGTGGCAGCCGCATGTTTGGTCTACGAAAAGGTTAAGAAATGAGTCGTAATCTAGTAAACTTTGAGTAAAGTCATCTGTCTCAGGCTTGAGTTGTAGTAACACATGAGAGATGGATTTTTGCTTTGGTTGCATAGCCTCTTGACATTTCATCACCACATTTTAAGTGAACATAAAAATGTCTGAGCACCTTGTCTGGTCCCTGCTCTGAAATTTATATCTGTGTGCTAAGAATCAAATTTCTTAATATTGCTTCAGGCTGTATGAGGTGATGGTATAATTTCCTTTTGCTTGCAACATGAAAAGTGGACTCCATTTGCTGGGAAATGCTGAGGCAGTCAGTAGAAAGTTCGGTTTCTACCTGCCAGCATTGTTCAGACAGCAGGTGAAAAGCAGGTGTCCATTTACACCAGCCTCATTTGCACTTTTTTAAATGCTCAATTCATTTCCTGGGATATGGATCTTGGTAATTGAGGTCAAAAGCAATCAA
This sequence comes from Leptodoras oyakawai, assembly GCA_024363135.1. Taxonomy (NCBI): domain Eukaryota; kingdom Metazoa; phylum Chordata; class Actinopteri; order Siluriformes; family Doradidae; genus Leptodoras; species Leptodoras oyakawai. The sequence continues at coordinate 6,648,031 of JANCOA010000020.1, read as the reverse complement.
AATGGTGGAACTTAATCAAATTTCTAAAAGGAGGAAGAGTAAAGTCAGACTTTTAAACTTGCACACCTTAACTGAAATCCAGTTTAATACATTCCTCCGAAAACAGTTTACTTGTACAGGTGCTTGGAAAATTTCTCAAAACACCGAAAAAGGTTTGCTGGGTTTGAAATTATAATGTGTAATTTATATTGATCAGTTTATTTGGACTATTTGAAAATATTCCTGCCAAAAAAACAATCTGAAGCATTCGGTGATGGAAATTCCAGAAAGCGTCCTAAACCTGAAGCTTTTTCGATAATCATAAAAATTTAAAACTGATATTAACTATTAAAAATATTTCTTGTGAAGGCATTATGGCTCAGAAAGTCATTATGTGTACATTCTATTAACCAGGGCATGTCTGAGTCTCTCTCGGAGATACACAAAAAAGTGCTGTCAGCTCTAGAGATTTTGCTTTAACATTTCAAAATAAATCGTAATATATACATAGATGCGGGCACAGAGTGGACAGCCCAAGGCTTAAATCTAAAACTTGCATTGATATTAGATTAATAAAGATGACAATTATGTTTTGAAAGAAGGCCATTTGGGCTCAAAGAACCTCCTTAGAGATTGTGCTGCTTTAAAGTGCTTCATAATGTGCGTGAAACTAAGAAACGGTTTCCTTTAACAGTCATCCAGAAAATTAGAGATCAGCATTTGAATACACAGTCAATATTGTTATTATTTAATCAATATTGTTAACACAGCAAACGAAACATTTACATTATCTAAGTGCTGCTGTATACAGTAGAAACCATCTGTGAAATCGAATTCAATCCTTCTTAGCAAACACTACACCACAAAAAAATACACCACATACTGCTCTAACAGTAGAGGAGTTATTTAAAAGATTGACACAAATGAGGGAGAAAATCAGTGTAGAAATAGCCTGAGCCCATTTTGAAGCTGCATGGGGGAGACGGGAGCCTCTATCACTCTCACGCTGCCCACCGCTTTCACATTTTAAGATGGCGGAAAAAATCTGAGCACATTTCTGATTTGTAACACTCTAGGAACATGTTTATTGTCTTTGTGTGAATGCACAACTTATAAATAAGGCTAATGAAGAATCTTGGGGTGAAGCCGCTAAAGAGCATAAAATGGGAAATTATATGGCCTTAAGTAGCGTGGGCTGACGCTGATTTTTAAGCTATTGGACTATGGTGTTAGTTGCTAATCATAGGACTGATGCGGGACAAATGCCTCTCCACTTAATTAGTGCAAGACATTACATGGGCCATGCTTCCACTGTCATCTCAATTGAGCTGAAATTTTAGCCTTTGCAAATTGGATGTATGCGTAGTTGAACATCTTTTTATGAATAAAAAAAACATTAGGACAGAGCTGCACTAATTGGAGACACTTTTCATTGAGAACAGGTCAGATAATCTTCTGTCAGTCACCATCGTTTCAAAGCATTTGGTTTATTTTAAATTGAATCATAATGGTAGGGTGTGTTGTTTGGTAATATTCTAATAGAATTGCAAAAAATAAATACTCATTTCTTATAAAAACAAATGTTCAATTTTGTATGTTATAAATAATTTTTGGGTTGTGAACAAGCACAGCATACAATATTTTCAATATTTTTAAAAGAACTGCATCCTTGCAATAAATGCTGTCTGTGGCACTCGGTTGAGTTTGGCTGTCCCATAACAACCATCAACACCAGCAAAATTCCATAGCGCTAGAGACCATGAGACCAGATGATGCAAAAGCAAAGACTCTTCAATCCAATCATTTTGTTCACAACATCTTAAACAATTGTAGGTATTTCACAGCCTGTATTTAGTGAGTTGCAGATGCCAATGTTTGACATCAAGAAAAGCGTTTATGTACAATCAACTTATAAAACCAACACAGGGTAAGAGAATGCCAAACACTGCCAATGCCAGTGTCAATCACTGCCAATTCCATTGTCAAACAACTTGTAAAAGGTGAACACTAATTACCTGTTTATGCAAGTTATTTGCCCAGATATTTGCAGTTGATCTACATAGAGGTGTGCATAAGGTTATTAACAGAGCTGTGAAAATTAATAAAACATTGTTGCTGGGATACATTATTCTTGTACACAGACAATCTCTCATGAAGAAGAACAAAAATAATCTTTTTTGGTCAATTCAAATATTTATAGAAATCAAATTTTTGAATTTGAGATGGCTCAATTTTATTTAATTATTATTCAAAGACATCATTGTACTTTGTTGTGTAAGTGTTCAAATAATGGCATTTTCCATAATCTGGTCTAATAGTCCTGCTGTTCCCACGATCACCTAACATTTTCATGTTTGCTTCGTTAAATCCTTTTACATAATATCGAGAAAGTAGCACACGTCAGTGTGAATGGACTGCTCTTCCTTTCACCATGTCCTGCAAAACACAACCCTTGTTCGAGCGTGGGCTAGAAAAGTCACAAATCACAGCACCCATTCTTCTTTAGCTACAGCACATTACACATACAAAGATTCGTTTCTTTTTGGGTATGTTTTTCTTGTTTGTTATAATTGCTCAGTTCTGAAGATAGCCTAATAGGTTAAAAAAGTCTAGCAGTTAATAAAAACAACATGCATACTTAATACTTAATATTTTCCATATAGTGAAGATCACTTCATCTTAAATGATAACATCTAATAGTTTTACGAGAGAAACAGTTTTGACAAGCAGCATGCAAACACTTTTGAAACCTTTAAAGCAGTCAGAGAAAAGCGAATCCTATAACTTGCATTAAGACAACATCCAATACTACAAAAAGCCAATTCCAAGTCACTCACTTGGAAAACAGCCTGTTTTAGGGTCTTAGAAAAAAGGGTTGACCCTTTTCTTTCTGCACTTGAGATTACCATACTACTCCCACGCCTGTGACACCTGCTGCCCACTGTGGGCGTGCAGAACACAGACTTTTACTTCAAGCAGTCTAAAGACTGCTGCACAGTGTATTGACCAAGGGCAAGAGTGCCCAGCTTGGAGCCCTCCTACCGCAGATGTACATAAATGCAGGAAATATACTGATCCCTGAAACCGAAAGGAAAAAAAAGCCTCCCTTTTTAACATGCTGTTGTCTGACTTGATCATGTCAGTTTGATAGAGCCCATTCAAAGTTATTCATGCACCCGCCTTTGAGGAACAATGGCCGCCAGTTTATAAACTGTCTCCCTGCTTGCCTAAAGGCTTTGGGGCCTTTTGTTTCGTGCCTCTTAATAAACTTTTGGAGGAGTTCATCAACCTGCCTGAATAGTCAATGTGGAAAAGCCAAGACACCAAACAAGAGAGTTTCCTCTTTTCTCTCTCTCTCTCTCTCTCTCTCTCTCTCTCTCTCATTTAGTGTGGCTGTATTTAAGTCGGCTGAGGAGGCTGTGAGACAACAGAATGATGTTTGCTCAGACAAATGGCTGGAACATTGAACAAACAAAAGTGATTTTAGAAAAGAATAGACGAGTGTTGACTCTTTAAGCTGGGGGAAAAAAACACCTTTACAACCGCAAGAAATGTTTCTATTAGCCTATAGGCTAAAATTAAAGCTGTTTATAACTAGGCCACTGTTTAGGTTGCTGATGTTAAATTCAGACTTCAGAGGTCTTGTGGAAAATAATGAATGGTTCAGCTGAGGGACACATTTCTGTACAGACTGACATTTTACAGAAGTCATTTGCAGCCTAGGACTGTCACAGCAAGGAGGAAATGTAAATGTTTTTGTTTCAAAATGTTTGCAGTGGATGACAAGAAAAATGACATCCAGGCAAAAAAACAAAAAACAAAATACACCTACACATGAACTATTCTGCGTTTTCTAAACATTTCTGACACCTTAAGCGTTGGAGGGCTCATGCTACGGAAGTGCTTGGGATAGAAATCCCTGTTTCAGTTTCTCTTTGTAAACAAAGATGATCACTTCTAGGCTAAATGCTACTTTTCACTCCGAGACACGCTTGGGTTTTTATAGCTGCCCTGAAGCAGCGCTTCGCCTGGTCAGTCTTGTGGAAGAAGTGCCTTTTGTTAGCTGATCAGCGTCCCATCGGCTCTCCACACAAGACTCTCGGCATTTTGTCGGCGAAAATGAAAGCGGGATTAACGACTGGCTACTGAACACTCCATGGCAAAGGAGCGGGCCTCGTCCCACCCCCGACCCTCACCCTCATCTCATTAAAAAAAAAACCTTTTCCACTTTGGTAACTCCTCTTTTTGGTATATTTGTATTCCCAAAGAGACCATTAATGCCGTCAGAAAGCGAAACGAACAATAGGCTAACGAAACTCAACAAGTTTTCCCGAGTTCTTTGCTTTAAAGCTGGCCTCTATCCGGGCGCAATATAGGCTCCTGGTTGCTGGTTGTGGTAATTAATTAACAAAGTACCACAACCACTATTGTTTCAGTGATGTTAAAACGACCGAATAATTAGTTGACAGTAACCTGGGTCAAGAGCCACGGCTTGTCAGCTTGCTTCACTGGAGTATTGATCATTTTAATGGTCGTTTGGGCTACAATGTGGAACATTCAGTGTATAAGGGTTTCTAGGAGGTCCGTATAGAGATACCGGAAACAGAAGATTGTATTTAGCTTGGGTCAACAGGGCAGTTTTCTAGGACGCCAGGTTTATGGTTTAGGGTTTAGGGTTCCGCATCGAGCACTGAAGGTGGCTGGGCGATCAAAACCACTTTTGTGCTACTACATAGGAAGCCCGAAGGCCAACACTTTTATTGCTGTCAGCAGGAGTTTCCCAAGTCGTTTGTTCATTTTGGTCTTCTGATCTAGCAAGACGTGGTGCACAGCGCGGTGCCAGTCTGCATGAAGGCTTTCCGACCTGTTCCCGTTCCCGTTCCTTCTGAACCACTAGCCTTCAGAATAGCGGCATATCAATTGCTGCTTACATTCGAGTTTAATCGTTCAGTTCATTTCTGACGGCAACCACGTGCTGGTGTTATCCTAAAGTTACTATGTTAATGAGCGATCAACGGTTTTGTGCTTTATATCATTTGTGAAGCAAAACCCCCATCTTGAAATACTTTAACCTATGCTGAATGACAAATTACTTAAAAAAAAAAAAAAATCCGGATGTTTTCGCAGAGATGTCAAACAGCAAGGACTATTTTAATGAGTAGACAGGCAGGTTTGAAGGTAGCACTGGCACTCTGTAATATGATGAACTCTCATTGTCGTGGTGTCACCACAGGTGTTTCTGATAAGCAAAAGCGCCCAAGGATCAAAAGTCTTAAAGCCTCTCGATTTCCCCCCAAGCCACCTCCAACCTTTTCCACAACCTAACGTCTATTTTCTCCCTTCTCTCCTTCCTTTGAATATAAATGCAAACTGCATAATGAGTTTTTGTGGTAAATACAGCATCTGCACATGGCCAGAAGAACCGATTCAAAATAGGTGATGCAACTTATGTAATATTGCATTATGCAATGGCGAGTAACACCGGCTGCTTCATCCAATGGAGCAGATTATATGAAATGTAGGAAATGCTTTATGCTCGGAAGACATCAAATACAATATGTATATATACAAAGCAGCTATTAATAACCTAATTAAGGAATAAATATATGAACTATTGAGCTACATCGAAAATGTGAATTGGTCGTTTTAAAAAAAAAAAGAAAAAAAAAAATTTTTAAGATTAGCAAGTAGATCTATTAACCAAGCACTCATCATTAAAGTAATACACCTTTAGGAAAACAATATCCTAAGAGAAACTGCATGTGTTGTTCTCCATGAGAACACATGAGCTAAACTAGGAAGATGCTCCAGTTCACAATGATGGTCACTTTTGCTGGTTTGACTAATTTGATTCGTTCCACGAATTACGTCACTTGGTTCCTCTGGATTTCTGTCAGTTTTATGCTGACTGAGCCCTATATTTCTCTGCAAAAAGCACAATTAAAATGAAATAGTATGTAATTCATTTATTATGAAAACGGCCAAACAGTTGGAAATAGTGGCCTTTTTTAAAAAAAAAAAAGTATTATTTGAATACCACCTATTTATTATTATTATTATTATTATTATTATTATTATTATTAATGACGATGATGCTTGTTATCTTGTTTGTAAATCCATTTTAGGCTGGACTGTATATTTCCCAGTGCCAGGATACCAGTGAAATGTGATGGGAGGTAGCGCGGTGAGGTTAATCCGAGTTTAATACACTGATGCTCAGCTCAGGAGCGCGGCTCTGATGATTGTGTTATCTCTGCCCAACATTTGGGTCTCCCTCAATTTAAACCTAGCCCAGTAGCTGCGAGAAAGTGCAGATGGAGTAACTCCCGGTGCCTGAGGAAAAAAGGTTATTAATAGCGAAATAACTTCCCCATACTTTCACTAAACCTCTGTCTGTCACCATTCCAGATAGATTTGTTTGAAGTGTTATATATATACACACACACACACACACACACACACACATATACAAACAGATACACACAAACACACACACAGACACACAAATACACACACACCCCCACATATACACACACACATACATACATACATACAAACAGATACACACAAACACACACACACACACACAAATACACACACACACCCACATATACACACACACACACACACAAACACACACATACATATACACAAACACATACACACCCACAAATACACACACACACACACACACACATTAAACATTATCGTGACATGAGAAAGAGCTTTAAAATGAAAATATCATCTCCATCTTCCCGACGGCGTGTCCGAGTCTCACACCGTTTACCTTCATGTTGAGACCGTGCTGAGTCAGCATGTCCTCCAGAAACGCATCGCCGAGACGCACAGGCGGATAAAACTCCTCTACGTAGATCCTCCTCCACCACCTCTGAGGTAATGACCTGCACACACACACACACACACACACACACACACACACACACACTCTCTTAAATGTTAACAACTTTACTTAAAAATGCAAGCATAAAAAAAACACAAATATGCAAATTAACGTAAGACACAGTAAGACACCCCCCCTCCCTTCTCGCCTCCCCCTCCCCCACGGCCATGCTGTAAATAAGCCCAAAACTGATTTCAATTGGCTGACCATTCAATGGCCACGCCCATCACGTATCCATCACTAACTCTAGCCAAGTTGAAATCCACGCTGATGTTTACTGGTTTGAGATGTTCAGGGGCTGTACAGTACACACTGCAGTTTACACTCGTATACTAATCTGCATATCGCGTGTGATTGGTCGACAGCTGCAGAGCTTCTTTAGTGACATCACAAAACAATCTGAATTTCAGGAGGAAATGTGGTGAAGGTAGAGCAGGTGCAGTGTGCAGTGTGTGACTCTCACCCGTCCTCTTTAGGCTCGGTAAACCAGTACTTGTAGCGATGAGCGCGGATGTAGACCGGCGGCTGTTTGACGAACGGGTACTGCGTCTCGTCTGTCTGAATCAGCTTTATCACTGCGTCCAGACAGGAAATACATCAGGAAATAAAGTACACCCCGTTTCCCCTGTCGTACCCCCACCCATCCCGACCCCCACCCGCCCCTCACCGTCTCTCTTCCCCTGCAGGAGGCGGCGTACGAGGCTGCTGAACCACGGGCTCTGTGTGTGAGGTCCGAGAGCCGCAAACCACATCTGCCAGTCGAGTCGGGGCTGATGAGGACTCACCACCGGGGGCGCTGTGCTCATGTTCCCGGGTTTATACATAAAATCAATCTCCTACAGGACGCACAGCGAGTCAGAAACAAGCGACAGGAAGTCAGAGAATTCTAATGGAAAAGTGTTCCAGGTTACGGCAGTAGATAGAATACATCAAGTGTGGAGTATAGTGTGGAGTATAGTGTACACTATGAAGTATAGTAGATAGAATACATCAAGTGTGGAGTATAGTGTACACTATGAAGTATAGTAGATAGAATACATCAAGTGTGGAGTATA
>JANCOA010000020.1:6627032-6639996 GCA_024363135.1 Leptodoras oyakawai | reverse complement strand
ATGAAACCTTCTGCTAGTAATTGAGTCTTGGGACGGTTACTATCTTCATATTGTGCGCTCTAGCTCGCATTTTGTCTACGACAATAATAAATACAATTGCACTACAGGTCTATTGCGTTCAGTTTTAGGCCTGTGGATGATTCCCAATGTCGTTTACATTTTTCCCTTTAATTATTTCTTACTCTACCGTTCATATATCCAACAAACTAAGCTAGGTTAGTAAACAGACAGAGAAGCTTTTGGGTGAGGTCATTTTGATCTTCCTCAGTGTCTTTTGGATGAAAATGTATTTTGTTTTATTTTAATATTTGTACTCTGTATCATCAGAAAAGAATCGACTGACATTGCAGACGTTTTGCTCTGGTGTCTGTTTGTAGACGTGATAAGGCTTCTATAACCCTATTCATGTTAATGCTTCACTGAGCAACACTGGGCAAGCAAATAAATAGCCTGATTTATTATCAGAATATAAAAAATATATTCTTATAATAACTTGGCACTTAATGCTGAAAACACAAAGCATGCATTATACCTATAACTGATGGTACAATTAGGAATTGCATTGCAATCATTTGTTTTGATTTTTCCTTTTTACATGAAACGTAATAAGGTTGCAACGAGCATTAGATCTAATGTGCTTTGATTAATCGTAGGACTAAGACTAAAGTTAGGCTACCACTGATTATTAATGTAGGCTAAGACTTGTTTGTTATAAACATGTGTTATAAGGATTCGTTTGGTGTGTCTATCAGTTTTCATTCCTTCCAGCATTTGCTAAAGCAATTGGATAGTACAATAAAACAAAATAAATCAAATATCTATATGAAACCCTAACAACTGCGCGAGAAGCTAAAATCTCATGAATTTGTGCCCAAGGCTAGCCGGCGAGAAGCGTTTAGAGATGAAAGTGGAGAGAAATAAAAGGCTCAATTTAAGCTGCTTTAAACCCCTTCATCGTAACGTTTGTGCCGAGTGCTGGGGAGTGAAGGAGCTAAATACACTGCGCACTGTGCCTGAGAGCTATTACACCCCTGCCCAGTATCTGCACATTCACAGCACACTTTCCATTACCAGCTCTAATAAGTCTTGACGTTATTAAATGCCAGCAGGATGATAGAGTGAAACAAGACCAGAGATGAATATATATATTTTAGGTTTGGAATAAAGCTGTGTGTGCCAAGGGTTTGCGTTCATGTGGCACCCTGACAGAAAAATAAACTCCAGCAAATAGACTGGAGACAAATGTTCCAAAGCCCGTGGTGTAAAAACCCACAATATGTCCTAAATTAATACATGAGCCGACTCTAAACCAACGCATTTTTGTAATCATTTTCGAATGAGTATAAATTAAATAAATAAATAAATACCCCTGCTGCAAATACAGATGCTTCAAAATAAACTGGGAAACAATCGACATGAATGATCATGTTGTCCGGATTATCTGATAGTATCTGATATGTATTCTAAGTACAGTATAGTATATGTCTATTACTGCAGTAAGCATAATTTTGTATCCTATATAATCTATATGTTACCACCGTTAGTAAACAAATTCATTAATTCAGTCTTCATTTTGATTTGTTGATTCATTTATTATATATATATATTTTTTTTGCTTAAAATTATTTTTTTATTATTTTATCATACTTTGCCTTCAGTGTCTATGTGTTAATTGAGGAGCCATTCTTAAATGGGATCATCAAATATTTGGGAAAACGGAAAAAATTAATTCTGCGCATACCAAAGTTCTAGCATGACGCGCTACCAGTGGTTACCATAGTTACAGCGGGAGTCATTCTATTTTCACCTAGCTTACTATTTATTAGGGAGGAATGAGGTTTAGGACGCAGCTTAAAATAGGCAATAAATCTGTAACACCACCGACAAGGTTGGAAAATGCTGCCTTAATCGTCTGCATGGAGAGCTGGGTGAAAACACTCACAACAAATACCCAAACACGAATCAACAAAAACACCCAAAATGCAGCAGTTAAAAGGACAATAGCATCCTTCAAAGGAATATTTTGCACTCCCTAAATTCTCCCTTTTTATTCTTTTCCAGCAGCAAATTCCGTAAAATTACAAAACTATCTATCAGTGGGGTGTATTGAATAATTCATCTCGCTTTTAGTTCCCTTCTCGCTCTTTTGTTTAGTAGTTTTCTCTCCTCCTTTACGGCGTTTTGAATGTGAAAGCACGGATCTAGTCCGCTTTTCCACGCCTCGTTTTTGGATCTTGCCTTTGTAACACAGATTCTTTACTTTCAAGCCTTCAATAGAGTGAAGACTTTTTTGAGTGAAGTTCATCTTCAAGTTTCATGAATGACTGTCACTGTGAAGAAAACCATTTTCTGTCATCTTTTAAGCCCTGCGCAATGCCATAAATGCTAGTTGCCATAAATGTAAATGTAAAAAAAAAAATAGACTAAAAGCAAAAAATAAAAAGCGCACAAAAGTGTTATTTATCACCATACGCTAAACCGTCCATACAGACCTATAAACCAGTAACTGTGCCAAAATAATCAGAGGAAATCGCTAAAACACGCAAGATCGTATTAATACAAATCATACACGCGTAGGTCGTGGCCTAAAACGCGTTAAAGTAAGAGTGAGAGTGACACATGACGGCGTGCACCAGCGAGCTACGCGGTGAATCTACCGAGGGTAATTGAATTTGATTGCCACATCGGTCATCTGTCAGGCACCAGTTTTCTAGAGAGCATTTACGCAGCGCCGGAGGAGTCTGTTGTACAAACGCGGCAGCTCTAAATACCTCCCGTCAGGGCCAATATAAATAATTAAGTAGGGCAGATCAAATGGCGCAATGACAGCTCAACAGCAGGACAAATCTGCAGCGTCGGTCAGACACCGCGCATTAACGCCAATAAGCATGCATTAACCTCGTGCACTGCAGAATACGGGTCCACTGAGTTAAGACCCAGAGAGCTAAACTAAAACAAAATCCCGCGAATTACCCGCAGTGAATGTTGATGAGTCCCTAATTCCGCATTCAGAAGAGGGAAAAATGAGCCATGTATTTATTTTTTACCTTTGTCACCGAGTATGCCATCAATGCTGTGTTTTGTTTTCTTCTCCCCACTTTCATCTTTTTTATCACAATCATCTTCATCTTCTTTCCTGCCAAATCGGGCGCGAAGCACTCGGCTTATCGAGCTCACTTTTAAAAGAAAAATATATCCATTCAGGAACTAATAATAATAATAATTATAATAATAATAATAATAATAATAATAATCAACCTAGAAATGTTGGAACTAAGTAACTTGTATGTTTTTTAGAGGTAGAGGTCAGAGGTGTGTGTATGTGTTCATGGTATAAAAAGGGTCGCTTACCAGGTGAGGCCTCACCTGAAGGAACTGTGCTTCTGTCACACACCCCGTCCTTCAGCAGTTTGTCGCGTATTTCCCAACTGAACATGCCGGGATTCTCGCGCTTGTACTCCTCTATTCTTTTCTCCACGTCCGGCGTTGCCACCTGCTTTTAGGATTAAATGAAACGCCCACGATCAAGAAAAAAATAAGAAGTGGAAAGAAGAGGGACATAGGAGACAGAAAGAATGAGAACAAAATTAATTTCAGTTGTCCACAATTTGAGGTTAACCACCAACATGTAGAATATCCATGTGAGATATATATAAATATATATAAATAACTATTGTACGACATGAATTTAGCCTTTCCATAATTATTGTTATTATAATGAGCCAAATAATAATAATTGTATATTATTTAGTGTACATCGTTAATTATTATTATTATTATTATTATTATTATTATTATTATTATTATTATTCCTCAGTACCCAGTAATGGAATTTAAAGTTTGGAGCAACCTACTTACCCTGGGTTTACTTCCACCTATAGCTCCAGGGCGGATGGATCCTGTCTCTTGATACCTGCACAAGATTTTGGACACGCAGCCGTGGGAGACCCGCAGCTGGCGCGAGATCACGCACGGCCGAATTCCATGATGCGCCATTTCCACGATTTTGTGTCGGATATGGTTAGGCAAAGGCCTGCCGTTAATAAAAACCCCGCCAAGCTGATTCACACGGCCTTGACCCAAAGGAGTGGATACTAGAAGAAAAAAGTTTTTAAAAGGCTTAACGTGGATTGAAAACACTGGAAAAAAATAGGCAACTAGCTTTTATCATCGAAAAATGCAATCTTATTAGGAAATCCTATTAAAACAAAATTAGACAATAAACCAGTGTTTAATGCTACGATAATAAAACGCGTTTTTCGCATTTCTTAAATATGCACCGCCGCAAATCTACTGTTTCATTATGGACATCCACAATAGTTTGTTTTCTAACCTTGTGCATTTCATAAAATTAAATATAACACATAGAGTAAAATGCATTTCGCTGTAATTTAAAGGAAACAATTTGGTGCAATACGTTAATAAAAACTAAAATATTCATTATTACTTACAATAGAAGTTATTTAATATATCAAATAAGTATGTTAACTGTAAAGCCTATAGTGAGCAAAGGTCGACTATCTAAAAGTCTGAAAATGATCATAAAATATTGTCCCAGCTGAATTATCCAAAAAAGGTATCACCACAAAATTAGGCAGCACATTGCTTCCCTGCTACTTTGTTTCATTAAGTTCTTTTTTACTAATAAGTTGTCAATAATTGAATAATTCCTGATTTCTATGGATATGAGTGGCTCCATGGGCTTTAGAACAAGCTGTAATATTTGGGGTGTCTGATTTATTCGAAGTACTGCTTAAAAATGGTGATGTGCAGTTTTCATTCCACATGAACTCTTCAGTAAATCCTGTCGGACATGCATGATCAGTGGCAAGTTTTATTTGAACCACTTGGTCACGTACCATTTGCAGGGCACATGGCAATAAGTAAATAAGTAAAAATGAGGTGCTTTTTAATTCTCATAGTTCTATGAACAGCGTATCACCGAAATGTTAATCAACAAACAAACAAAAAATAAAACAAGTAATAAACAAATACATTAGTCCATAAAGCTAACAAATAAAATCGTTGAAAAGAGGCGGTATGCGCATTGATTTTGTCCAAATAAAAAAGCCATACTTGATGTTTACTTACCTTCTAAGGGGAAGCCGGTGCGGGGATAGTTCTGTCCTGGTGCTGGCCGCATCATCCGCGGTACTGGTCCCGGTAAAGACGACATTGTGGATATTTCAGAGGCGCAGTATAGGCCGATATTTCAGAAACTGGTGTCCACACTCGATCAATGCAATGTTTTGCAGGAGATTCGAATTCAAAAACAAAAACAACAACAAAAACTGTTATCCAACCAAATCGGTGAAGGGGTTTTAAGACTCCTAAACTGATTTTTTTAAAAAAAAGATCAACGCTTCTCTTGTTCTGTGGAGAGGGGCATGAGCAAAAATCACAGCTGCCAACGAAACATCGAGTGCACGAGTGAGGGAGGAGGGGGACCAACTCCTTAACTCTCTTTAAGTGGACAAAGGTTACTTAATTTCTTCGCAGTGTTTTCTGCAAAGGTCCGACAGGTTTTGATGGCAAAGTGTGCGCAGAGCTCGAGTAGTAGTTTAAGTGGACAACTTTTTGGCGCATGGTGCTGGAGGGAGGACCGCGCGCGCCAATAGGCTCGCTCAGCTTTCTTTTATTTTAGGGGCACAGCCGAGCTTTATTGGGCCAATCAGAGCGCGGCGAACCACCCGCTCGTGCACTCACGCTTTTCATTCACTCCACACCGCCGCTCCTGAATAGAAAACAAACAAAACAGCACACTGATCAGCTTCCTTTTCATAACAGCACCAGCGGGACAAGACAAACAAAATGTATTAGTCAACACTGCAAACACGCCTGATCTCTGCTAGGATACAGTTTTCAGCCCAGTGGTTTTGACACACACATGTGGATCACTTGTGCATGTAGCACAGTATGCGTTTACAGAAATAAAGCAGTGTAGAGCAATATTACATACAAGCACGAAGCCAAAGAGCAGGTATTTCGCTTCATTTTAAAGTCACGGAGTATTATAAGCATTAAATAAATAATCAAGTAAATAAATACATAAGCAAATACATAAATAACAATAATAAATGTGAGTTTAGAATGAATATTGGTAATGAAATGATACGTGAAGTAAATGCATCTCTCTAAATCGTCTTTGTAGTAAAACTCAAAAGCAAAAAAAAAAGTTTATTCAGTGTCCTACTATCTATCTCCTTATAATATAGTGGCTTGGGCTGGATAGTTATCCTAATAAAGACTTGAAGGCTTACCTTTTAGAAATATAGCGGATATGACACGCTAACAGGCGCACTTGCCATGCTTATTAGTGTTTCTGTATTGCTTTCTGACAGGTTAAAGGTCACGTTATGCGTGTTCATCTAAAGCGAAACATGTTGGGTAATTTGCATAAATGGATCTGTATGCTCAAACAATCTTACTGCTATTTCCATTGGTTTTTGGAAACGCTGAAACCGAACAGACGATTTGACGGCGACCTGCTCGGTGTAGTAGTCTGACTGTTATGTCTAATCATTTAATGGCAGGAGAACATCACTGACATCCGGGTAACTCATTTGATCAAGACAACAGCTAACACCTTCCTGAAATCGTAAACTGCTAATCTATTGACACATATTAAATCCTTTAGACTATTAGCTAGATAAACAATTCATGGTTTAAAAGCTTAACCTGTCGTCCGGTAATTCATTATTAATACACATTTCACAACAAGGTTTACACATGACAAGTATTTGGCTCTTCGTTATCTATCTCTAAATGCTGATTTTGTAAAAAAAAAAAAAAAAAAAATCTCTGATCACCAGTTCATTACATTATTATTAGCAATTTATCTTATTCTAGGTTTGGCTTATCATATTTATTTTCTCTGCACACCTTCTCACTGAATAACAGTCGAAGATCACATCACATTTTATTTCTCACCCATGCCATGTCTGTAGAAATAGCTTGCAAAGGACCTAATCAGCAGCGTCATAATACTATACGTAAAAAAAACTCATAAATATAGTCAGTGGACTTTCAATAAAAGTAAAAAAAAAAGCATTTCGTTTGCATTTCTTGCTGCATTATAGATGCAGGGTGTTGGGTTATTCATATGCACGCCTGCATTAACAACAATGTCGTCAGTCATTGGGGTAACATAAGATGCCTTTGCAAAGCTCACACCATCCTGAGAGATCAACATAATTAATGCTAGCGTGATACCTTACCACAAGGATGAATGTGCATTTTAAACCAAGCAAAACTATTTAATAAAGAAGGAGCAGTCATTTCTAACATGAGTCTGAGATTTCCCAGCTTCACTTGTCAATTAAAAGACAATTTCCTTTAACCTGAAGCACAATATAGGCAAAAGAAAGCCTGCACATGATGTGCATGGTTTTTACATTTCCATCTTTCAGTACAACACTATATTAAACTCAAATCAAGGTTGATATGTTTTGTAAACAATCTTATTATAGGTACTATGTTTAAAAACCATCCTCGAGTCAAAACCACTGAAATAAAATTATATGTTTATAATTATAAGGCTGTCTTAGTGCATGCAGATTTCCACAATGTTTCCATATCTTTGGGCAGTGCAGAGAAAACAAATCAATGGCCTTTATTTTACCACTGTTTCAAATCATTCATCTTGTGGGTAAACCTAAATGACTCCAGTGTTCTGTTTATTCTTTGTGAGTCCTGTAATAATTACTTGCAATTTTGCAATGTTTGCAAGCACTAAAAGAAGAAAGAAATAAGCTAGAATGGACAGTCAAAAGCAGCTGCTGGAAAACCAAAAATGGAAGCTATTAAATCACATTATTGTCAGTTCCTACAGAATTTTGTATAAGCAAAACATAATCTCTATGACTAATAGCCTATTAAGAAATCTTTTAACTAAACTAGTTGTCACTAAACCTGTCCTTTTCAGAAGGGTTTTATTATTTTCTTAATTGAGCACGTCTGAGCCAGAGTGGCTCTCCAGTAGATTATTTGGATCAGGTGTTCTGAATTTGGGCTGTAGGCACGTAGATTCCCAAGGACCAAGTTGGTGACCATGAAACAATTGATGTTCCATTCTGGTTCATATAGCACTACACTGCTTTCTGATTTCCTGTGTTGATGTAGTTATCAAAACATTTGAGCTGATTCAGGTTTGTTTTAGTATGGTAAGCACAAAAAATATACAGATCATGGGAATTAACTACCTGCCTAAACTTTAAGAAAAATGTTGCATTTCAGAGAGAAGAAAAGTATCCACTAGATGGCAATAAAGCTATAAAATAATGTTTAATTGGTTTGCTTGCTGTCCTAGTACCAGCATGGTAATCACAAAACATTACAACACAGATCATTATAGCTCCCGTATCTATGGTATGATCCTGTGCTTGAGTGTTCCATGTCGGTGTGGATTTTTTTTCAGGTTCTCCAGTTTCCTCCCATCACCCCAAAATAAACTGATATAGATGAATGGGGAACTCTAAACTGATGTTTGATATGAGCAGGTGAATCACGCCCTTTGAGGAACTAGAGTCCCATCCATAGTGTACCATTCATCATGACCCTGACCAGGATAAAGCACATACTGAAGATGAAAGAATGAACAATAATGGTGTAATTTCTCTTGTATGGGTAGCATAGAGATTGAAGATCTTTCATAAATAATAATAATATTAACAACAATAATAATAATAATAATAATAATAATAATAATAATAAGTTATTATGAATAATAATAATAATAATAATAATAATTATTATTATTATTATTATTATTATTATTATTATTATTATTATTATTATTATGAGTGTGGTCACTAACTTTCTGCAGAGTCAAACTTCATGACCTTCCAAACTTCATGGGGCCTTCAGATTAGCTCAAGAGCAGTGTGTAGAGAGCTTCATGGAATGGGTTTTCATGCCCGAGCAGCTGTATCCAAGCCTTACATCACCAAACGCAATGCAAAGTGTCAGGTGTAGTGATGTAAAGCACGCAGTCACTAGACACTAGAGCAGTGGAGATGTGTTCTCTGGAGTGAAGAATCACGCTTCTCCATCTGGTTATCTGATGGACGAGTCTGGGTTTGGCGGTTTCCAGGAGAACGGTACTTGTCTGACTGCATTGTGCCAAGTGTAAAGTTTGCTGGAGGGGGGATTATGGTGTGGGGTTTTTCAGGAGTTGGGCTCGGCCCCTTAGTTCCAGTGAAAGGAACTCTTAATGCATCAGCATACCAAGAGATTTTGGACAATTGAATGCTCCCAACTTTGTGGGAAGAGTTTGAGGATGGCCCCTTCCTGTTCCAAAATGACTGTGCACCAGTGCACAAAGCAAGGTCCATAAAGACATGGATTGGCAAGTTTGGGGTGGAAGAACTTGACTGGCCTGCAGAGTCCTGATCTAAACCCAATAGAACACCTTTGGGATGAATTAGAGCGGAGATTGCACCCCAGGCCTTCTCATGTAACATCAGTGTCTGACCTCACAAATGTGCTTCTGGAAGAATGGTCAAAAATCCCCATAAACACACTCCTAAACCTTGTAGAAAGCCTTCCCAGAAAAGTTGAAGCTGTTATAGCAGCAAAGGGTGGGTTGACATCATATTAAACCCTATGGATGGGATGCCACTCAAGTTCATATGCATGTGAAGGCACTTGAACCACTATATAACAGAAAAAAGGACAAAAAAAGAATTTTAGTGCTTTCAATGATGAACCTAATTCTATTGGTTAAATATAAACAAATTTAGAAATTGATGGCTGCAACACACCCAAAAAGAGTTGGGACAGAGGTATGTTTTCCACTGAGTCACCTCATGTTGTCTTTTAATTATACTTTTCAAGCATTTTTGCCCATTCTTGCTGTGCACAAGACTTCAGCTGTTAAACAGTCTGTGGTCACTGTTGTCTGATTCTCCTCTTTATGATGCTCCATACATTTTCAAAAGGAGACAGATCTGGACAGCAGGCAGGCCTGTCAGCATTCATTCTATGTCTACAAAACCATGCTGTTCTACCGTGAGTAGAAAGAGGCCTGGTATTGTCATGTTGAAATAGACGTGGAGTTCCTGGGAAAGGCGTTGTCTTGATGGAAGCACATGTTTCTCATGTTTCTAAGCCTCCATATTAATGGTACCTTCACATATATGCAGATCACAATGCCGTTCGCACTGATGCAACCCCATGCCATCACAGATTCTGGTTTTTGGACTTTTCAGTGGTTACAGTGTGGATGATCTTTTTCATCTTTGGCTTGTAGAATTCCAGATGAAACGTTTCTGACCTTAGAACACGTTTCCACTGTCTTTCAGCCCATCTCAGATGACCTTGGGCCCAGAGAACTCACCAGTGTTTCTGTGAAAAATTAAAATTGGCTTCTTCTTTGCATAATACAGTTTCAGGTTGCATTTCTTGATGCAGGGGCAGACTGTGTTAAGTGGCAATGATTTTCCAAATTACTCCAGAGCCCACGTGACTATATCCACCACGGTAGCATGACGGTTCCTCAAACAGCACCATCTGAGGGCTCGATGGTCACACACTTTCAGGAAAGGTTTACGCCATAGGTTTGTCAGTGAAAACACTGAAAATGGTTTCTTGATATTTATATCATTTAAAAAAAAGTTTGAGCATTTTAACAAATTATAGTTTTTAGTTTGTATTGCATTTGTAGAAAGTGTTGCAACGTTTCTGGAAATGGGGTTTGTGTATATAGTAAGTAAACCTTTTGGGGATACTTTCCCTCAATTAGGTTTGATTTCATTACGTAGAAATCAGTCTAGGGGAAAAAACCACAATACACTGCAAGTGTAACATGACACACTAAATGAACTTGCTTACATGCCACCTACGTATTTTTCAACACAGCCCTTCACTGTGATTTTTATGCTTTGATTGATATAAGAGATCATACAAGACTTCCATTTTCAGTACAGATGTACACATCTTATCTTAGAGGTCAAGTTATACATGCAAAATAATTCAAACCAGCACCAAAGCATCACCAACACCTCAGCACTGACCAGCACTACTCCAACTAAATGCCTAAGAAGAACAAAGCATTTAATATGACATTCCTTTAATATATTTAGTATATCAAAACCATTGCAAAAATAGCACAAAGCAAAGGTTTTACCTTATTTAATGATATTTGTACAGCTTGATTATTTGACAGTTGAGACTTCTGAGTTGCTGGAGTGAGAAAAAGACTGTCCTGTGCTTACATATCGATAGAGAGAGAGCAATGCTCAGCTTGTAGTGCAGAAAGGCGAAGCGTCTCCGCTGGCAGAGACAGAGAAAGAGATAGCAGGTGCATCTGATCATACAAAGCCTGTCATCCTGATGTCGACTTCCTCATGACACATTTAGCACTGTAGTGCAGCTGGAAGCGGTTAAGGCTGTTAAATCATGGGCCTGTAATGTCATCTTGTCACAATAGATCACTGCAAGCTGAGGAAAGAATGTCTGTGAGGTACAGTACTCTCACTCTCACTCTCTAATTCTCACCAACACACATAAAGGACACACACATACAAAACACATGCACACAAACACATGTTAATCTTGCTATCTTCGTGAGGATATTTTGTTGACGGAATTAGTAATGCGGCAAATTACTGCTATGCCTGCACCCAAATCTAACTCTAACTTTAACCTCAGTAACCAAAAGGAATGCTTTGGCCTTTAAAACCTTACTGCCATTAAACTGGAGTATTTGTTTAAAAAAAAAATTTTATCTGACAAATGCCCTATGATATGCCAGTTATTCCTATTGTCGTGTAGATATTAGATGAGCACGGCTGTGCTCCCTGCAGAGTTTGTTCATTTCTCTACACAAATGCATGTTATGGCATAGGTAATTTTGCCTAAATGTCTTGTTCTAGTTCATCCACACCTTGTTTACATGACTTATGATAGACACTATAACCTATCATAAGGCTTGACAAAATATGTGTCACTGTTCGGACTTCACTTGAGGAAATGTCATTTGAGACAATGTTGTCAGAAAAGTTGAATTTAGCACTTTATATTCTACAAGAAAAATCAAAAAGTGTGAATCAGCCATCCAAAACCAAATGTCTTATGGCATTTGGATATACTAAAGTCAGACAAAGCTTAACTGCTTCTCTTATAGGTATTAAGAAAAAAATGCCAAACATTTTTTATATTAGAATCAAAAATAATATCCAATTAGCTGAACAATAAAGTGATATGAGTTCATTTTAATTAAAACGTTGAAACAAGCCAAAGAGGAAGACAAATAATTTATATGTTTAAAACATTTCATTTTCCCTTGTTTTTTTCTACATTTTGATAAATAGACGTTGGACATAACATGTAACATTACCTGAATAAAGACTGCTAAATAAGAAGTATTTGTTTACTGAAATTGCAAGCACTTCAAATTATTCAGATGCCTTGTTTTCTGGCATAATTTCATGAAAAATGTTTACATTTCAATTCAGGATGAATAAAGGTGTATTTCATGTTGTGAGAAAGGTCTGCACTGAAAGCATTTACAATGCCACTGTATGTGAAATGTGTGATCACAATGCTAAAGCCAGGTGAAGTGCACGCCCCAGGTGGAGCAGCGACTGCCATGCTACAAGCAACTCGCCCTTTCACACCATGAGAGCCTTTTTGTCATTCTCTTTCATGTGCCCATGTGTGAGTTCAGGTATGGTATGTGTGTAAAAGCATGAGGGAGGTCAAGACCTGATGGGAGGTCATGCTGTGTGGAGCATCGCAGCTCTCATCTGCCAGTTGAAAACATGCTGGCCTGTTAACCCTTTTAGTCAAGAAAGGCCATTGCAGGGCCTGCTCCTAAATCAGCTCCACTGTCACTAGGGTTAAGTGTATCAACAGGTGCTTCTAGGAAATATGCCCTAGAAGACCTTCATATTATTAATTTAGGATTATTCTGTTAGATCAATAAGATATAATCTGATTAAAATCTTACATAAAATGTCAGTCA
>JANCOA010000020.1:6554193-6570832 GCA_024363135.1 Leptodoras oyakawai | reverse complement strand
CAGGACTTGTATATGTCATTCCCAAGACGAATTGACGCTGTATTGGCGGCAAAAGGAGGCCCTACACCATACTAATACATTATTGTGGTCTAAAATGACAGCTGTTTCAGTTTCAGTGTCAAGTAATGAGAATAAACCCCCTTCCTTCCCCCAGGTCCATACAGCTTATGCATGGGGTTTGTCTAAGGGAACAAGAAGAAAACACACAGAACCAAGTCAGGGCTCCCGCCCTTGTTCAAATATTATCTCAAAGTGGCAGTGAAGTGACTCGGAGGCGATCAGACGGCACACACTCAAAACCGTCCTGCTCAAACACTCCAAAACCCGAGATAAAATGGTCTGTTTACGGTTTGGCCTCCTGGAACGAATTCTTTAAGGACGATCCGTTGAGAGTCAACGCGGATGAACAGTGATGTGATATTTTATATATATATATATTTATTTAGTTTTGCTCATGCGAGCTTTCTTTGGGCGAGGCGATGTTGTCGCGTGTCATTCAGTTTTGTGTTTTTGTCTCGGGATCGTACTCGAACGCTCACGATTCATCTCCTGTTCACACTGCTCAGGAAATCGGGTGACGGTAGGGCAGCTTGTACATAAACTTCGTTCAACATTTCAAGATGCACTTTTACTGACTTTCATACAGAATTTGATCGCATACCGTTACTCTAAACTCGCTTGCATTGATGCAGTGATGAGGCACTTTTCAGCATGGTTTAAAAAAAACAAACGTCTGGACACTGAAGGCGAGGATGCAACTGAAAACTGGTCCTACTGTTTATCTGGGATCCCATTCTAACTGACATTGTATCACCACCCCCATGCGTAAGGCTTGCAGCGAGTGGGAATTTCATTCTCATTACTTTCCTGGACAGACCTTGTATGTAATATATTTAACTTTCACTAGTTAAATGGATTTGGGTTTGCTTACTTTCTCCAACCTAGAACAGTGTTTCATAAAGGATTACAATCATGTCTCTTTATACTATACTATAGCGCTGTAGTCTCTCTCTCTCTCTCTCTCTCTCTCTCTCTCTCTCTCTCTCTCTCTCTCTCTCTCTCTCTCTCTCTCTCTCTCTCTGAGTTGATGAGACAAAGACATTACAGTTTTTTTAATGTTATAGGCAAACCAAACACAGACCCTGGAGACTCTTTCCATAAATGGTTAATAAATATGTCCATACAGAAAGCTTCATCATACCCATAATTCTATTCTCAGCCTCGATTATACCGAGCGTCCACTATACAGATCTCTGTGACAGAGATGCGTTTAAAGTGATGATTAGTATTACCACACCTGTACCAGTGTGGTATGAGAAGCTATTAATGAGAAGGTATTAAGAAACCAGAGACCTCAGAAGAAACCTGCACAGACAGCGGGAAAGCGCAGACAGGAACGGTAACCCGAGCTCAGTCACCCCAGAGCTGTGAGGCAGCAGCGCGCTGCCCGCATTAACGTAACTCGCTTGAATTGTTGAGCCGTCATGGTGAGCTGCTGTTATAGAAAATTAATCAGCACCTTCTGACCATTCAGATTTTATAACTCGACTCCAACGCATGGGTGTAATCTTGTCTAACAGCAGCTCTGACATGAATGATACAAATGCACTTTCTGTAAGTAGTCATTTATTGACGTAGTCTGTTTTTTGATAATGTGCCAAGCTGTAATTGTTTGTTTAAAAAGAGAAAACGGAGAGGCTGGTGTTGAGGGGATAAATGTTCTAGCTGTTGTAATGTGAGTGATATCCATGTTGGCAAACTGCTCTGGTGTAAGTGGAATAAAACACTGTCATGGAAATGAAAAATCAGCTGCAATCCTCGGGTTGGACCCCGCCACTCAAAGACAAAGTGAAACACTTGTGCTTGCACACAGTGAAATGCAACCTCCACATTTAACCCGTCCGTGAAGTGAGACACAGTAGTGAACACACACTAGGGGCTGTGAACACACATGCCTGGAGCCACAGCCACTAGCCAATGGGGGTTAGGTGCCTTGCTCAAGGGCACTTCAGCCAAGTCCTGTCAGTCACGGGAATCAAACCCGGGATCTTCAGATCACGGGGCAGACACCCTAACCACCAGACCATGACTGCACTCCACTACCACTCATTGCATCACTGCTTACTTTCTAAAAACAGCACATCTTGTCATGTTTTATTCCTTACACAAGCACTGAAGGGTTTACACGGATTTTATAGGCACTTCTACGTTCGATTCAAGCTGACCAGTTGTATAAAAACCGTCATTTCAAAATCTTTTTTTTTATTTTTATCCTTCAGCGTTCTCCAGCGTCCAAACACCGTTCCAGTATGAACTTGTTTTCTTTCATTCAGAAATTTCTTTTACTGGAACTATCAGCAGGCTGTTTGTGTTTTCTTTTCAGCTCAATCACGCCTGTTCCTCGTCTAAATATATGGTTCACAGATCCCTTAGAAACACGAGCGGAGGCGATTTCTTTATCCTCCGCTGCTCTACAGTGCCACCGGGACCGAAAGTTAAATTCGGGCAGTTTTGCTGTAATGAAAGTGAAACTTTGCAGTCCTGAGGCGTAGTCAGCGTGAGATCTTTATAAGCTTGCTGCTCTGATGCGATTTCGCACATGACTGTGGAGCTTGTCCTGCTTCGGCTCGGTTAAATCAAGGCTACATTCATATCCGCAGCCTTTTATCTAGTTTGATGTTCTGTGTTGTTGTTTTTTTAGTAATAGTGCTGGCTGTGTTCATCTGTGTTTATAGAAATCTTCAGATTTTAGTTCCGTTTGACCAAATTTGAACACGAATAAATGCCTAGCTGTAAATAAATTTGGTATTACAGTGGTTTAGTTTGCTGCCTGAGCTTCATTTTTAAAAGGCTTAGAAATAATAATAATGCGCTTCCATAACTTCATAACTGTCTGTCATATACATAAGTCACGCTTGAGTTTCTCTCATATGTGTCTAATTTACATGAGGTTTTATTGTAGCAAGCCGATAAACGGACGGCATTCAAGGAAAGAACAGAGAGGATGTGATACATTTTTGTGAGGTATAGTAGGAGGTGAGTGGTTGCTGCTGGAGTTGAGATGTTTGTACTATGGAGGCTGAGCTGTCCATGCGTCATTCTGTACACTAAACTCTGCGCCTCTTTCTGCCAAGATCCTTCAAGATTTCCCTTTAAGGTGCATTTTATTCATGCTTTAGAGGCTGGAAGGTTAAAACAAAAGGTCCTCTGGGTTTGTCAGGACTGCTGTAGAAACAAATGCTCAGACTTGACTGCTAAACAGATTGAAAGACATTTTATTTGGTACATGGACCCACAAGAGAGCAGTGTTAGTTTTATGGTGTCTTTGTTCAAAAGGCTTTTCTAATTTTCTAATCTTCTTTTGCAGTGAATCTGAGATACTTCATCACGATAAACAGTATGAGCCCTTCTACTCGTCTTTCGTGGCACTCTCTGCACATTACATCACCACGATTTGTGGACAAAGTGAGTGTGGTTTTGGAAAGCCGTTGCTGTCGGGTGTTATTTAAAATGAAACGTTAATTTGTCATTTTATTTATTCATGTTGTTGTAGATTCCGGTGCCACTTGTGTATTGATGATTTTTTTTTTTGTGTCTAGTCCCCCGAAATCAGTTGCTGTCAGTCGCTGCAGCATGTAAAGTATTGATTGAATTCTCATTGCTGAGACTCGAGAATCCGGACGAAGCATGCGCAGTTTCACAGGTGAGATGCGTTCACTTTTTGTGTTGCGTACACGGCTGTTTCCGTTTCTCATTTCTGTTGTGCCTCATTGACTTGAGTTATGCCCTATTCCTTTTCAGAAACACCTAATTCTCTTAATCAAAGGTCTTTGCACTGGGTGCAGTCGATTAGATCGTACAGAGATCATTACCTTCACCGCAATGATGAAGTCTGCCAAACTTCCACAGACTGTCAAGACCCTTTCTGATGGTAAGAGGAATTGTGTTGACCCTTTGTATTATGTTCCTGTCTGTTAAATAACTTACAGAAATGGTTATCCTTTACCGGCGGAGTTTCATGTCACATCTGTTTTTCACTTGGCATTATAGGCCAAAGTTCCTGGAACAATTGTGGCTTGTTTTTGTAGTAAATAGCATGGATCATCTTAACAGTAGATGTCTCGAAACTAGCAATAACAAAAACATGTCAGTAACCTTCTTGTTTTGGGTACAAATAATGACATTTTGTTATTCAGAGAGCTAAAAAAAAAAGAAAATTTTGCATTCCTTAAAGACAAGATTTAATATCAGTAATAATAATAATATAATAATAATAATCAGTAGCATCTGCTGTTATTTCTAAATGGTGTCCTGTTTGACCTCAACGTTGTCCTAATATTATCTAGATAGGATCTGTTCTGTTATTTAACAGGAATAAAAGTAAATTTCGCTTTGAGTCTATATTTTTTGCTACCTCATGGCCAGTCTCTTGAGCCTCTCAACTGAACAGTTGTCTAGTCAATGCCTTGGGTCATCTCAGTGTATTATTCTCTTCCTCCCACCCCCACCATCTCTCGGAGTGCCAGACTTGCAGAAATCAAACCTTTGTTCCCTCCCGTCTGTCCGTTAGGCTTTGCAGCCTACTATTTCCCAATGGGTTATCATCAGATATGGGTTTCTCTGTACTTTCATTGTATTCTCCTGTTTCCTTTGTGCTCTTGTCCAGTGGAGGACCAGAAGGAGCTGCCCTCACCAGTCAACCCTGAGCTACGGCATAAAGAAGTCCAAATGAACTTCTTCAATCAGCTGACCTCAGTCTTTAACCCTGACATTACCGGCTTGTCCTCGCCCTCGGCCCACATGCAGGTCAGTAAATTGTATACACAAAGGGTCCAAGCATGTGTCAAGGATATATGGATTGCAGAAATATATATGTGTGTATATATGCCTTGAAAAATATCTGCCATTTTGTGTCATAGGCTGAGGGTGAAACTGATGACCAAACGACGACAGATCAAGCTGCACAGGCCAAAATGAAGAATGCCTTCATCTCACAAAATGTGTCCAGTTTACAAGAATTGGGTGCGTTTCCTAAAGCATTGTGTCTTTATGTCTGGGTGTGTTCACATATACAGAGGTAGTCTGTTTCAGTCAGACCCGAGTCTGTTTTCCCCTTTAGTGTGGTTTGTTTATGCAGGTGAGAACACCGCAATCAGACTCTGTTAAGAGTGAGCAAAGTGACTTGTCTGAGATGGTGGTCAGTTCAATTGCAGTGAGAAAGTAATAAGACCATGAATCAACCCAAGTGCAGGAAGCACACCAAGCTTTTCTGTAGGAGCTGGAAGACACAGACTGTCTCCTTTCAGCCCTGCACCTCCCTTTTCAAACATTCCTTTTATTCATTTAATTAAGTACATGGCGAAACAACTGAACCTAACCAAAGAGCAAATGAACCCATAGTATCCATTTCACTCTTGATTCGGACTTGACAAACGTACTAACATGGGCGAAAGCAACCTTGGCGTTTTGAGTCTGTTGTATTATGTATGTACAATAAAATGTTCATGTTCAATTTCTTAAATATTATTTCTTCTTGTCACAGGAGGCTCAGAAAAATTACTGCGTGTATGCCTCAACCTGCCCTACTTCTTGCGCTACATCAACCGTTTTCAGGATGCTGTATCGGCCAACTCTTTCTTCATCATGCCAGCTACAGTTGCAGATGCCACCGCAGTCCGAAATGGGTAAGGCTGATGCACAGTTGCAGTGTCCTAATTTTATATATTTAAATACATATATATATTTTTTTACATCTATGGTGTATCTACATGTCAGATTCCACTCCCTTGTGATTGACGTAACAATGGCCTTGGATACTCTGTCCCTACCTGTGCTTGAGCCTTTAACTCCTGGGCGACTCCTTGATGTGACTGTGCTAGCCCTGAGCTGCCTCTATGCAGGTTGGGAAACTAATAACACCTGAAGTCTTTAAAAGAAAGAGCTTTGATTATTTTGGGGAATATACAAATACACTGTATTTGGTCTTGCTTAACAGGTGTGAGTGTGGCAACATGCATGGCCATTCTTCAGGTGGGCAGTGGCTTGCAGCTTCGCACCGCTTCGACCGGCTCTAAGGAGGAAGACTATGAGAACGACGCTGCAACCATCGTCCAGAAATGTGTATGTTAATCCTTCTTTGTACAGTGTAACTATTTGTATCATGTTTAGCGACGTGCTTTCTGATTAGATTCTGCTCCCTATCTTTCAGCTAGACATATATGACATGATCGGACAAGCAATCAGTAACTCTCGACGAGCCGGTGGGGAGGTAAATAATGCTGACGTATATCCAGGTGCACTGGCAAATCCAGATATGCATTTATTCTATTTTAATCATTGTGATTGTGTGTGTCTGTGTTTTCACAGCATTATCAGAACTTCCAGCTGCTGGGTGCCTGGTGCTTACTGAATAGCCTGTATTTGATATTGAACCTAAGCCCCACTGCCCTGGCAGATAAGGGAAAGGAGAAAGACCCCCTGGCAGCACTGCGCGTTAGGGACATCACTACCCGCACCAAAGATGGGGCAGGGTCCCCAAAACTGGGCCCAGGCAAAGGGTAAGCTTGAGTTATTGAGTGGGCATATCCCCTATATTTTGTAGCATCATCTAACCTTTTCCATTTTTGCTTTTGTGAAGGCACCAGGGTTTTGGGGTTTTGTCAGTCATTCTGGCAAACCACTCAATCAAGCTGCTCACATCACTATTCCAGGACCTACAAGTGGAGGCATTGCACAGGGTAAATAAATATATGTATATGTATGTGTGTATATTTGTATACGCATAGTATTGTTCTCTTACCCATTGGAAATTTAAAAAGTTGCAGATTAGTGTAGTTAATTTTCTTCTGTCATAGGGATGGGCTACTGATGGGCCTCCAGCAGAGTTAAGCATCATGGCACAAAGCACATCAATTCAGAGAGTTCAGCGGCTTATCGACTCCGTACCTCTAACTAATCTGCTCTTTACACTGCTGTCCACCTCTTATAAGAAGGTAAGCAACTCTGTAGCCTGTTCACAGAACACACCAGCATGTACTACACTACAATATGCCACATGGACAGGGATGGGGACTCTAAACTCTATGATGCATACCTTGGGGACAGATGTTGAATTCCATCAATAAACCCTTGCAATATATATGGATATAGCACAAATTCAATCCTTATTAATTTTACCCTCTACCAATAAATACGTTAGAATGAGAGATGCATTACAGAAATGATTTTAGCTTGATAAAATGCTGTTCCTATGTAGATTTATTCCACTTTCAAGCACTGGAAGAATGTGGTAAAAAAAAAGTTTTGTTTTTTTTTTTATTTAATTTTTTTTATGCTGTCCCTGAGGTTATGTTGTATCTGTAACAAAGTAGATTAAAATGAGCCATTTTCATGTTTAATTGTATCCACACTGACTATTTTGGTAATGCAGTTCCACCTCCGAAAGGATGAATTAAGCAGATTTAGATACTTATTTAAAAGCACTTTTGACTGAACCATTCATGAAATTCTACAAAAGGCATAAACATTAGACATGAGTACATGGAACTGTAAAAAGTATTCCTGTAATCCTCACCCTTTAAAAAGTCCCTTGTGTGGCTATAAATGTGCTTCCTCTGGTTTTGATTCGCTCAGGCCTGCGTCCTGCAGAGACAGAGGAAAGGCTCCGTGAGCAGCGATGCCAGTGCCTCCACCGACTCCAACACGTACTATGAAGATGACTTCAGTAGCACGGAGGAGGATAGTAGTCAAGGTAACCAATACTGCTATTGTTTTCTTTGAATCAGACCTTAAAGATAGGCTTAGCAAGGGTAGATAGTCAGTCTCTGTGAAATGAACAGAAAGTGTGAACATTAGAAATTAGAAACAGAATATATTCGTAAACCAATCTTTTGTGTGTGTTAACTTCAGATTTCCACTTGCATTACATCCAACACTTAATTCTCTACCATAGGGCTATCTGTCATTTTAAAAATCTGGGCTATTTTTTCATTGGCTGAGTTAGACCGAGGGTTTAGGTGAGTCTGGAATATATAGTAGTAGGCGGACCAGAGTAAGGCCACCCAAGAGTTTAGAGACAGGTCAGCTTTAATTCTGCTGCAGAGTGCTTTTGCACACTAAGCATGCTCTGGTTAACTGCACCACCATGGCAGCCTTCACACCTAGTGACAGTGTCCGTTATTTCAGCAGAGAGAAGACAGGAGAGGACAAGAGCAACTTGTGTATCAGGTCAGCAGATTTCTGCATTAGCTCAGCCTTGTAGTGTCTCAATGTGCAACTTTTATTGTCTTTTCAACCATAAAGGCTTCAAGTAGTCTTGTACACGGTTTGTGGAAACAGCAGCTCTGTTTGTCTGCGTACACTGCCATGGGTGTCTTTGCAATGAACTTGGCTCTCTGCATGTCCACAGATGATGACAGTGAGCCCATTTTGGGCCTTTGGTTTGAGGAGACCATCTCTCCCAGTAAAGAGAAGGTGGCACCTCCCCCTCCTCCTCCACCACCTCCTCTGGAGACCTCACCAAGGCTCAAGAGCCCTAGCAAACAGAACGCCGGAGAAAATGGCAACATCCTTGCTAGCCGGAAGGACCCCGAGCTGGTGAGGAAAGACTCCTGTGTATTCAGACAGATCTGTGAAATCTAAGGAAACCAATATTGAAAGAACTTCTAGATTGATTTATATGATGGGTAAATTTTATTCATGACATTAAGGAGTAGGGATGTAACGATTCATCATGCCATGATGCATCGCAATTGCAAAGAATGTGAGGATGAGCATCGTGGACCTGAACAATATTGCGCTCTCTGTTTATAATGCATGTAATACATTCCTTTCATGAACGCATTCAATGAACAACATTCATTGAATGTGTTCGTATTTTCTTGAACGCTGACCTTTACCATTTAAATTACAAATACTGTTGCGAGAGTCAACACGAATCATGTTTTTTGACAGATTTACGGCATGCCGCATGTGGGAGAGAGCAGGGGAGAGCGTGCTTTATACCAAGTTTGTTTCTTGGTATAAATTGCCAGTTTATAGTAATGAGTGGTTGAGAAGTGTTTGATAAATAATTTAGTGTTTGATAAATAATGTAATGTTTTAAATACTTAATTTTTTTACAGATCCCCCTGCATAAACTCATCTCATTTTAATTTGAAGGAGACTATTGGTAATTCTTTGGTAAAGTTTTTACTTTTAGAAATCTGCACATTATTTTGAAAAGTTCTTCTTCAAATATAAGAAAGTAATGTTTTCATTCAACTATTTAAGATATGGTGCAGCTGCAAAAAAACGTCTTCAAGAAAATGCATTGTTTAAACTTCAGAAATAAAGAAGACTGACTTTCATAATTGTTCTTTATTTAAAAATTGTGAACTCGGAGCAGTTGTCAATTAAGTTCTCAATTTTTCCTCCTCAAAAAGAACTTATTCAAACTAACTATTAAGAGAAATAAAAATGAAATTTTATAAAGAAACCCACGGTTGAAGTTTAACTATGCCCCACTCATATGGACTCACCATCATGTAGCTTTAGTTAACTGATAAAGTGCAACTGGAGCAAAGCCTTCTGGTGCTTATTTAAGAAAAATTAATTACGTAACCTGTTCTGAAGGGACCAGCGTTGTGGGTTTCACAAGTGCCATTGGGCTAATGCCAGCCTATACTTGGTCTTACATTTTACATCTTCACAGTACTATAAGCACTTGCAGTTTAAAATTCTTCTTTGTAGAATTTGAAAATCATATCAAATTTAACTTTTCATTTCTGTGTTATAGGTCTTGCATACTTGTGTTTATAAATAAGAAATGTATTTAATTCCTATTGACTATTAATCAGCATCTAAAAACAGGCATATTATTACCAGAATGTCTAAGTAGAAGAGAGCAGTCATCTTAAGCATTGTTGGTGCTAAACCTTTTTTTATTCATTTATTTATTTATTTATTTATTTTTTTTCCCCTTTTTCAGTTCTTGGGTCTGGCCTCTAGCATTCTGAATTTCATCACCACATCTATGCTGAAGTCCAGGAACAACTTCATCCGCAACTATCTGAGTGTGTCCCTCACTGAGCAGCACATGGCCACTCTGGCCAGCATCATCAAGGATGTGGACAAAGATGTTAAGGGTGAGAGTGTTTATATGCACACATGGATCTAAAAGTGGCTGGGGATTCGTTTGAATTCTTAACCATTTATGGCTTTGCACAGATCAGGACAATCATGTATATGTTGGTTTGTGTTTGGCTTTTCTTTAGGTTCCTCTGATGAAGAGTTCGCCTCTGCTTTGTACCATTTTAACCACTCTTTGGTAACATCAGACCTGCCCTCTCCAGCCCTTCAGGTATTCAGATTGTCTCTCGAGTATTGATTTATTTTACAAATGTAATGGCTATTTGGCTAACACTGTGTTCATCATTTAGAACACACTGCTGCAGCAGCTAGGAGTGGCTCCATTCTCTGAAGGTCCCTGGCCCATGTACATCCATCCACAGTCACTTTCGGTACTCTCTAGACTGCTGCTCATCTGGCAGCATAAAGCCAGCATTCAGGGAGACCCTGATGTCCCTGAGTGCATGAAGGTCTGGGAGAGGTGAGCTTTCCCAATGTTACACATCACTCAAGAATTCTGTGCATTACTCTTTGGATTTCTATTAGAACAGTACAACAGCATATACATTTTAGTAGGTGTTGTCCAAAATGCCATAGAATTAAAGCAGAGATATAAGGTTGAAGTGTTGATTTATGATGGCTATAATAAAAGAGGTCTCAGTGCAGTTATTGCAAAGGCAGGGTCAGCTCACCAAGACTGTTGCACACCCAGAGGCAGCTGATGAGCTGAGATGTTGTTTTTGGTACAAATTTAAACCGTAGAATTTTCTCTCTGTCTGATGCAGGTTTGTGGGCACTCTGAAGCAGCACACATTGCAGGGAGCAATGCCCAGCGAGGAAGACCTTAATGTGGAGCACCTCCAGCTTCTGCTTCTCATCTTCCACAACCTGTCAGAAAAGGGCCGTCGCACCATCCTCACTCTCTGCACGCAGGCCATCGCTGAGGTGGCCACCCATGTAGACTCCCAGCTTCAGGCAGTGCCCCTTAACCTGGCTCGCATTCTTCTGGTCTTTGACTATCTCCTGCACCAGTACTCTAAAGCCCCTGTGTATCTGTTCGAGCAGGTAATAAAAGAAATGCATTCTCATTTTCAATAAAATGTTTGTTCTTGGGTGTGGTGGCTAGACATTGTTTATTTGATCAGGTGCAGTACAATCTTCTGACTCCCCCTTCATCTGGAGCCAACTCTGCCCAGGAGGGCACAAAGAAAGGCTCCATTCCACTTTACTATGGTTTTAAGGAAGTGGAGGAAAACTGGGCCAAACACTGTTCAGCAGATCGAAGTAAGTCAAGTCTCATATGCTTCTCTCATTATTGTTCTCAGAAATCTGTTTAGGCATGAAAACTAAGAACTGTGTTCTTGTTCAGATTCTAACGCACAGCCCAAGTTCTACTGCGTCCTTTCTCCTGAAGCTTCAGAAGATGATCGGAGTCGACTGGACACCAAGGTAAAACCAAACACCTTGGCCAGTTTGCAGAAGAAAATAATTCTGAGTACGTTTTTTTGTCTAAACTCTTGTTCATTGCATCGTAGGTCTTCCAAGTGTTGTTTGGTGGAGCTGTAAAATATGACAACTTGTATTACTCTCTCATCTCCCTACTTGCTGCGGGGTCTCGCGTCGACACGGCCAGGAGACAAGAAGGCAAACCTATTACCCCAGTTGTGAGTAACATTCAGACAATTTACAGTTAAACAGACTTTCTGTTGTTCTTGTATGTGGCTTTTTCTACATTTGTGATCTTGGATTTTCTCCATTTTGATTGGTTTGATATTTTAGCTGACTAATTGAACACATTGCTGGTATTCCATACAGGAGGCCTGCTCTCTCCAGTACTATTTTCTGATCCTCTGGAGGATTCTAGGAGTGCTTCCTCCTGCTAAAGCCTATATTGAACAGCTGAAGACTGGCAACAGTGACCCCAGTGAGAGCGACATCCTGCACACACTTAGGTGGTCGTCTCGATTAGGTGTCAGCACGTATGTCAACTGGATAAAGGTGCGTTCTTGAAAATCATGCCGCCAAATGTTTGTTTTTCTGAAATTTGTCTTTTATAGTTCTCTCATATTTCCTTTGTTCGTTCTTCACCCTAATCAGGAAAACTTGGTGAACCAGGGAATGAAAGTGGATCATGCTACGTCTTTGGTTGAAGTGGTTTCTTCTAAATGCAGTACAGTGAAATATGATGTAGAGATTGCAGAGGAGTACATTGCCAGACAGGTAATGCTTTGAAATGAAAATTTTCTTCTATTACTCATGATGAATACAATACTAAAAACCTCTTCTCTTTCTTTCTCTCTCTTTTCTTTTCTTTGTTTAGATCTCGTCATTCTGTTGTGTGGATCCCAACAGCACCGTACCTCTTCACCAGGTTCCTTCTCTGCAGATCATTTACACGCTGGACGCCGTAATCTCCAAAGTACAGGTCTCCCGTAATGAGCATTTCTCCAAGGTGGCAGCAGAGACGGACTCGCACAAATCTTTTGAGATCACTAAAAATCTGCTGCCTGCCACACTGCAGCTTATTGACATCTACACTGCCTTCACCAGGTTCATACTATATTTACTATACATACAGTCTTACAGTGTGGAATATTTTTTATATTACTTAATCAACATTCACCTGTGTAATTTGACCAACACAACATCCACTTTCTTTATCTGAGTGAACCAAATTTGTTTTCTTGTCCTGGGTAGATCCTACTTGTTAATGAGCCTCCCTGAGGATGGAGATAACAAGCCTACAGAAGCCAAACTACAGGGTTATGCTGCTGTGTTGTCTATTGGCTCCACACGTTGCAAAGCCAATCAGCTTGGTAAGGATACTGTGTATTCTTTTTGAAGGAAAAAGTAAACCTGCCCCAATATGCAAGCAATACCGAATAATATACTTATTTAAAAAAAAAAAATCCATGATGCTATGAATCCGCTATGATGCATTTTGTCTTTGAGGTATTTTTTTGTTTGTTTGTTTTTTGGGCTATGTATCTAGCAGCATTTTAGATTCCAGGTCTGTTATGGCTGTTATTTTATTTGTGGTAAATAAAATGAAGGCTTGTGTAAATGGTACACATTTCAATTGTGCTAAATTTTTACTTTAAGTAGGTGAGTAGACTAACACTGCCTAGATCAAAGACCAGGATTTGTTTACTATATATGCAAGAAATCTCACTACGCCAAAAAAATGTAAAGCTTAATTACCTGCTGTGGCTATTTATGTTTCTGTGGTGGAAATGTAAATCTTTATATACTAATGTGTTTACATTAATGTACTCATGGATATTTACTCTATATACTAACGGCAGCTAATGTTTTCAGGTCAGTCAGTAATGCAGAATCTGCCCTCTGCGCTTCAGACCCTATGTGAAACATGGAACAACATTCACACTAATGAGTTTCCCAACATTGGCTCCTGGGTAGGTGCTTCAAAAAGTCTGATTTGTGACTTTTACTTTTCCGTCACCAACAGGCTTATTCTAAGTATTTTGTCTCCCACAGCGAAATGCTTTTGCCAATGATACCATTCCCTCAGAGAGCTACATCAGTGCTATTCAGGCAGCCCACCTTGGAACACTCAGCAACCAGTCTTTACCATTAGCTTCCTCCCTCAAACATATCCTCCTCACATTGGTGCGCCTCACCGGAGATCTCATTGTGTAAGTTGCATCAGCTATTACGTATACTGGCACAAAACTAGGCACATTGGTTAAGCGCACTGGGCCATAACTGTGATTTCCTATAGGACAGAGGAGCTGAACCCTCCCCAGGTGATCCAGACATTGCTGCCACTGTTGTTGGAGAGCAGTACAGAGAGTGTCGCAGAGATCTGCAGTACGTCTTTAGAGAGGATCCTGGGCCCTGCTGAGTCAGATGCCTTTCTGGCCCGTGTGTATGAGCGTCTAATCACCGGCTGCTACAACATCATTGCTAACCACTCTGACCCCAGCAGGTGAGACGTTTGTTGAGATGTTTATCGTCGTCTGAGATCTAAAGTAACTTTGAATGTTATTGTGATCGTTCTCCGTGGTTTACTTCTCTCAGCGGTCTAGATGAATCAGTGTTGGAGGAATGTTTGCAGTACCTGGAGAAGCAGCTGGAGAGCAGCCAGGTCCGCAAAGCCATGGAGGAGTTCTTTTCCTTCAGGTACTGTACAACCTAACACTTTTTTTTTTTTAATCCCCAGTGAAACTTCTTTGTTTAAAATGAGTGTCACCTTGTTGTTTCTTTGGGCAGTGGTGAGCTGGTACAAATCATGATGGCAACCGCGAATGAAAATTTATCTGCCAAGTTTTGCAACAGGGTTCTGAAGTTCTTCACCAAGCTTTTCCAGCTTAGTAAGTCATCCAGAACAGTACACGACTGATCTCTAGGCCACATACTGTCCAGTATATGTAATGCTTTCCTTTACGTTTGTTGTGTGTAGCGGAGAAGAGCCCCAACCCAAGCCTTCTGAGTCTATGTG
Organism: Leptodoras oyakawai; assembly: GCA_024363135.1. Taxonomy (NCBI): domain Eukaryota; kingdom Metazoa; phylum Chordata; class Actinopteri; order Siluriformes; family Doradidae; genus Leptodoras; species Leptodoras oyakawai. The sequence goes on along the minus strand of JANCOA010000020.1, from coordinate 6,556,263 downwards.
GTTCTCTGGCACAGCTGGCCTGTGTGGAGCCAGTGAAGCTGCAGGCCTGGCTCACACGCATGACCGCCTCACCACCCAAAGACTCAGACCAGCTGGACACAGTGCAGGAGAATCGGCAGCTGTTGCAGCTCCTTACTTCTTACATTGTGCGAGACAACAGCCAGGTGGGTGAGGGTGTGTGCACAGTGCTGCTGAGTACCCTCATCCCCATGGCCACAGAGATGCTGGCTAGCGGAGACGGAGCGGGATTTCCTGAACTCATGGTCATCATGGCTACACTGGCCAGTGCTGGCCAAGGAGCAGGACATTTGCAGTTACACAGAGCTGCTATCGACTGGCTGAGTAGATGGTGAGTCTTAAAAAGGATGACTGCTCTCCTCACCATAAGGCATTTTTTTTTATATTATTCACAAAATACTCTGCTTTATAGCACTTTAGTCCCTGACATTATTGAATGTGTGTGTGTGGACACTACAGTTAAATTAAAAAATGTTTTTTTCTTTCAGTAAAAAATATTTATTTCAGAAGAATGTTGTGGAGAAAGTGACTGCCAATGTTTCACAAGGAAAAGTAAGCATTGTTTATAATATTTAAGAACAGTAATAGTTTGTATAAAGACCGGTTTTTGCTCAGTCCAGGGAAATTGTCTAAACTGCTGTATTCTTTGCAGCACACCAGCATGTTGGAGTGTGCATGCCACATAATCTCATATTTGGCAGATGTCATGAATGCACTAAGGCAGAGCAGTGGTCAAGGCTCCTCCCAACTCTTAATGGAGGGAGAGGAGAAGGCTATTGAGGTGGACTCGGACTGGGTAGAGGAACTGGCTGTGGAGGAGGAAGATTCGCAGGCTGAAGATTCGGTCAGAAAAGAATGTCTATGAATTGTGCAATAATGTTTTCTGCTTTCAAGAGTTAAAATCCCTGAAGTAAGGTTGCCTTCAGGATCCCATGGTGCTAGAATCCTAATTCTTGTTATTTTTTTTTTAGGATGAGGATTCTCTTTGCAATAAGCTTTGTACCTTTACCATTACACAGAAGGAGTTCATGAACCAGCACTGGTAATGGAAGAACTAGACATCTACTATATGTACCCACCCACCCCCCTCCAGTGACACACTATACTGGTTTAAAACTGCAGCCTTGCCCTTACTGCTCTCCTTTCCCTATATACAGGTATCATTGTCACACCTGTAAGATGGTGGATGGGGTAGGTGTGTGTACAGTGTGTGCCAAGGTCTGTCACAAAGACCATGAGATCTCCTATGCCAAATACGGCTCTTTCTTCTGTGACTGCGGGGCCAAGGAGGATGGCAGCTGCCAGGTGAGACCGAATACTTCAAGTCATCATGGGAAAAGAACAACAGCGGTAACTTTGGCTTGCAAATCAGTTATCATTGAAACTCATGAGCTCATCCCATCTCTCCTTCAGCCCATCAGGATTTTCAATATCTTTCATGAATCACCATTTCTTATTAGTAATGCATTTAATTCGTGATTGAATAAAGTATTATAGCACGTTTGTTTTTCATTTAGCAGTACAATTCATTTCCCTAGACATTGTAATATTTTTAGCTATGGACGTATTAACATTAAATCATTACATCTCATGCATGTTACTTTAAGCCTGGATTATACTTGCTTTTAAATACACATACATGTACGCAAGATGACTGTGGCACATGTCCAGCAGACGTTTTCGCTTGTACGTTCTCGGAAGTTAATTCTGCATGTCCTCGTGCTGCGATGCCAAAGAAGACAGTGGCATCACATGACGCGTCTGCAAGTGACTAAACAGACAAGTGTTGTCTTTTAGAAACCTTTCCTCTAGAACAAACTTGGTGAAAAGTCTCCCTTGCATACCAAATTTCGTGATTTCTCTAGATTTTTATTTACTGTTATTAAACATTTTTGAATATAAGGTCATAATTTTCTATTTGAGACACTGATACTGGGGCGGCACGGTGGCGCAGTGGTTATCACCGTCGCCTCACAGCAAGAAGGACCCGGGTTCGATTCCTGGGTGGGGCGACCTGGGAAATTTCTGTGTGGAGTTTGCATGTTCTCCCCG
>JANCOA010000020.1:6540456-6554093 GCA_024363135.1 Leptodoras oyakawai | reverse complement strand
GTGAATGTGTGTGTGTGTATGCGCCCTACGATGGATTAGCGCCCTGTCTAGGGTTGGTTCCTGCCCTTGCGCTCAGATGGGAATAAGCGGTACAGAAAATGACTGACTGACTGACACTGATACTGAATTATGATGACTGAGAAACCCAACTCGTCAGGGTGCTTAACATAGCTGTGCATGTAAGCACTAAAATTTTTCCTGCTTTACTTGGAAACCTGATGGACAGAATGCCTCTTGTAATCCCCAGATTAAATAATCAGCGTCTATAATCTACGCAGATGAGCATGTGATCAGTGCCATTTGCATTGCTTCTGCTTCTATGCGCGCACACACACGCACACAGTCATGCGTCAATTATAATCCAGGCCTTAATGGAATCCCAAAGCATGTACAACTAATCAGTATGTTCAGTTAACTTTGACATCTAATGTTAAAAATCAAGCTTGGTCAGTTAACTCCTCCTGTACTCCATGGTACCCCATTTAACATGAATAGAAATGCCTGTTTCAAGTGTTTTAAAGGGATGTATTTGAGCTTGGTTTCCCATGTCTTTGTTGCCCAGGCTCTGGTGAAGAGAAGCCCCAGCAGTGGAATGAGCTCTACTATGAAGGAGTCCTCTGCGTTCCAGAGCGAGCTACGCATGCCGGACAGTGCCATCCGGCATCAGAGTGCCTCACCCGCTGACAAGGGCAAAGTCACCATCTGTGATGGCAGGAGCGGTGATGAAGAGAAGCCCAAGAAGAGCAGTGTGTGCAAAAATATTGAGGGCTGCAGAGAAGACCTTCTAGCCCAAGTGGTAAGCATGGTCACTGCATGGGATACTGTTGATTCGTGTGAGAAATTATCCTGTGAATTAAGGAATCTTAGATGACTTTGTGACTAGCAAAGCGGTGCTCTCTCTCTCGCTCTCTCTGTGTGATGTTTGTTTTTTTTATTATATGTATGTAACCAACAGACCACTTAATTCTGTTTTGAAACTAAACATAAAATGGTTAGCTAGCTGTTATACTATTTGCAAAAAGATTAATTTGATGTGAATGTACGGTTATCCACAGTTTAAAGCAGGCGTGCGTAGGGTCTGTTGTTATGGTTACTCTGTGTACATTTTATTATTATCTTGGAGAAACACTGCTTCACTGGACATCTGAGGTGATTTAGTGATGTTTATTTTCTTGTATTATTTTTATTTGTTTTTTTCCTTATTCATGTTTCTCAGGTGACTTCTTCAACAGCAACCCTAGTACTGGACTTGCTAAGCTTCCTAATGGATGCCATCCAGACAAATTTCCAGCAGGACTCGGCTGTGGGCAGCAGCAGCCGTGCTCAGCGTGCGCTCAATGAGCTACACACCCAGGATAAGACTGTGGAGATGACTGACCAGCTCATGGTACACACACTGTCACAAGCACCAGCAAGGAGTCTGAATGTCGCAGACTTGAATTTGTTGACTGTATTCTTTCTGAGTACAAACACTACTGTCCGTAAATGCGTTGTTCTTTGTCTGTTTGTGGTTTGTCCAGGTTCCCACTCTGGGCTCGCAGGAGGGTGCATTTGAGAATGTAAGGATGAACTATAGTGGTGATCAGGGGCAGACCATCAGGCAGCTCATCAGTGCTCATGTTCTTCGCCGTGTGGCCATGTGCGTGCTCTCTTCTCCTCATGGGCGCAGACAGCACCTTGCTGTCAGCCACGAGAAGGGCAAGGTAAGTTCACTGATGATGTCTTCTTTTTTTGGGGGAAAAAAGTCCATTTATGTAATATGTAAAAAATTCATTGATGCACATAAATACATAATATAATAGTATAACTGTGTCACCTATTTAAACATGTTTAATGCATTTCATAAATCCTCTTTTATCTGCTAGCTTCCCATTGAGTTGTAAATGTAATGCGTAACATGATTCTTTTTTCCCTTCAAAGATTACAGTCTTGCAGCTGTCAGCCCTCCTGAAGCAGGCTGACTCCAGTAAAAGGAAACTGACTCTGACACGATTGGCCTCGGCACCTGTGCCCTTCACTGTCCTGAGTCTGACTGGAAACCCATGTAATGAAGACTATCTGGCTGTGTGTGGCCTCAAGGTAATGCAAGTCTGCAATTATTCACACTGATCAGTCATAACATTAAAACCATCTGCCTAATCGTGCATAGGCTCCCCTTGGGTGACCAAAACAGCTGTGACCCATCAAGACATGGACTCCACAAGGTGTGCTATGGTATCTGGCACCAAGACATTAGCACAGGATCCTTTAAATCCTATAAGTTCTAAGCTGGGGGCTGTTTTTATCAGCCTTGTTTATCCACCACATCCCACAGATGCATGATCAAAGTTCAACACACCTGTTGCTGGTTCGCATAGTATTGGACCACTTTTGCTAGGTACTAGCCACTGCATACTAGGAACGGCTCACAAGACTTGCAGTTTAGGGAGGCTCTGACCCAGTCATCTAACCATCACAACTTGGCCCTTGTCAAAGGCGGTCAAATCCTTACAGATGTCCATTTTTCCTGCTTCCAACACATCAACTTTAGGAACTGACTGCTCATTTGCTGTCTAATGTATTCCATTCCTTAACAGGTGCCACTGTAACAAGATAATCAGTTTTATTCACTTCAGCTGTCTGTGGTTTTAATGTTCTAGCTGATCAGTGTATATATTTTATACTCACTCTTAAATGTATAAAACAGCTTTACTGTCTATGTGTCCATTCTTATGTCTTTTCAATTTGCAGGACTGTCACGTGCTTACATTCAGCAGTACAGGCTCTGTGTCAGATCACCTGGTTCTGCATCCTCAACTGGCGACCGGAAACTTCATAATCAAGGCCATCTGGCTGCCTGGATCACAGACGGAACTAGCCATCATCACAGCTGACTTTGTTAAGGTGAACCATTCTGATATTATTGATGCTTCTGGCTTGAATTTGCAAAAGGTGTTACTAGCATAAGCTGAGAAGTTCACACACACCTACATGCTTAAAATCAATTTATAACTATAGTTATGCTTTTCTTTCTAGATCTATGATTTATCTGTGGATGCCCTGAGCCCTATGTATTACTTCCTACTTCCAAGTTCAAAGATCAGAGATGCCACGTTCCTGTTCAGTGAAGAGGGTAAAAACGTCATAGTCATTATGTCTTCAGCTGGTTACATGTACAGTCAGGTGATGGATGAAACCAGCAGTGCTCAGCACGGACCTTTCTATGTTACCAACGTGTTGGAGATCAGCCATGAAGACTTAAAGGTAATTCAGCCTTTATGTATATATAGGTATACAGATGCTTAAGCACGGTTAAAGTTAGAGGAGAGCTTGATTTGCTTGGTTTGCTGTATTGCTGTGCCTCACAGGACAGTAATGGCCAGGTGGCAGGAGGAGGCGTCTCTGTGTACTACTCTCACGTGCTGCAGATGCTTTTCTTCAGTTACAGCCAGGGCAAATCCTTTGCTGCTACAGTCAACCGCAGCAACATGGAGACACAAAGACTATTCACCATAAATGTTAAAGGGTATGGCCACTTCTCCTACACGGATATGATGTTTCAACTGTGAAGAAATTTTACAGTGTCAGAACCGACTAACATTTTCATTCATGGAAATTACTTTATTTATTCTATATAAAGATCAAATGGAGGCAGTAAAACCTCGCCAGCTCTGTGTCAGTGGTCTGAGGTAATGAACCATCCAGGGCTAGTGTGCTGTGTGCAGCAGACCACAGGGATCCCTCTGGTCATCATGGTGAAGCCAGACACCTTCCTGATCCAGGAGATCAAGACTTTACCTGCTAAAGCCAAGGTTTGTCCTCAGTCAGAGCACTGCAGTAAGTTTGGGGGTGTGAGGGACTACTCTGAAGGCTTGTTCTCTGCTGCACAGATCCAGGACATGGTGGCCATTCGTCACACGGCTAGTAATGAGCAGCAGCGTACTACTATGATACTGCTGTGTGAAGACGGCAGCCTCCGCATCTACATGGCCAATGTGGAGAACACCTCCTACTGGCTCCAGCCATCTCTGCAGCCCAGTGGTGTCATCAGTATCATGAAGCCTGTCCGGAAACGCAAAGCTGCTGCGGCTAGTGAGTCACACCACACTACAGCTTAAAATAGCCTGAAATATGTTTAAGCACGTAAAGTGGAAACACAAATCAGTTGATTTTCAAGAAATAATGTTATGTAGTTTTCTTTGTGTGTTTTATAGGGTTATAAGTGTGTAGTTCCTTCACATGTATAAAACTTCACCTTGGTCAAATTAGCTAACAATTAGACAAGTACATGCCAGCAGAGTATGCAAGCAAATCAGTTACCTGTGTTACTCATGAGCTTGAGATTTAATGCACCAAATAAAGAAATCTTAAATGAGTAAATTATCTAACCTTATCCAAGCTTATCAGTACTGTATGGATATTTAATTGGGGAAGAGATAAATACTCTTATGTTTAATTGTTTAACCCTAAAACATTTAATGTTATATTTAATGTTGCATATTCTTTTCTTCACTGTCTTGGGCTTTGTCGCTCCTGCAGCTACACGTACATCCAGCCAGGTGACCTTCCCTGTGGATTTCTTCGAACACAATCAGCAGCTCACAGAAGTGGAGTTTGGAGGCAATGACTTGCTGCAGGTCTATAATGGGCAGCAGATCAAACATCGTCTCAACTCTTCTGGGATGTATGTGGCCAACACCAAGGTAAAAAAAAAATTCATAAAAAAGAATATTCACTGCAGAAATTACTTTGATTTTGTCTTCTTGTGAACAAACAGCTGTAGTTAAAATTTATTTATTTTTTTTAATATTATACAGAACTTTTTTTTATTTTGACATTCTACAGTTGTCACGATCATCCAAACATGGATTGTCATTGGTACACAAATACTCTTGAATGAGAACTGACATGCTTCCGATAGCTAGCTACACTGTAACTCCTCAGTCAGACAGTAGCGAGTTAACATGGTGTTTGTGTATCTACAGTATAAGCACAGTATTATTTCATTAATGAAAATTATACTAGCAGATGTGTCTTTAAAGATCATGGCTGTCCGCAGCTGTTACAGCAGAATTCTAACAGGCCATCTGTTACCACTACAGGGTCTAGAGTGTTAACAGTACTGTATTGATTTAGTGTTCATAATGAATATCTACCCAAGCCAATCTATTTTGAGTAAAAGCAGCGACTGTGGTGATTTGTTTTTGTAGCCTGGTGGATTTACAGTGGAGGTGGTCAACAATAACAGCTCCATGGTGATGACGGGCATGAGGGTGCAGGTTGGGACTCAGGCTATAGAAAGAGCTCCATCGTATATTGAGATCTTTGGCCGCACAATGCAGATGAACTTGACCCGTTCCCGCTGGTTTGATCTGCCCTTCACACGAGAAGAAGCCCTACAGGCTGACAAGAAGCTCTCCATTTTCAGTAAACACCTTTCTCATAAACAGTAAACACACAGAAAAGAGATTTGTGATGCAAAGCTGCATTATTTGATGCCCCCCCTTCTCTCTTTGTGTCTGCCTTTCACAGTTGGTGCATCTGTAGACCCTACAGGAGTAACAATGCTAGACTCCATTAAGATCTATGGCAAAACCAAAGAGCAGTTTGGGTGGCCTGATGAACCACCTGAGGACTTCCCTTCTGCCTCAGTCAACAATGTGTGCAGTCCCAACTTGAACCAAGGCAATGGCACTGGAGATAGTGATATAACCACACCCACTTCTACCAACGGCACAGTACTGGAGAGGTGAGCCTAACCTGCTTGTGGTCTCTGCTACTTACCCTTAATTCAAATCATAATCAGTACTTCAGTATAGCCTATTCATCTGTGAACCTAAATCTAATTTTCTTTCTTTAGTTTAATTTCTCTGTATGTATATTGTCTTGTCTTCATGTTTAGTACATTTTGCCTAAATTTGCTTTAAAAATTAACAATGCAAGCAGGAAAGCAGGGGGATATTGGAGTGGAGGAGTGTGTGGTGTGTCCAGTGCATGGCTGCCTTCATAATGACTTGTGCTTGCATGCTTACATGTCTTCTGTTACATACAAATCATTTTTTACTTGTTTCTTTCTGTGATCCTCACACATATTTCTTTTTCTTTGCTCCCAAAAACAATAAAATAAAGTTGCGATACTGAGTCCTTATCAACATTGGACCGGTTAGTAACCGCCCTTTTTCTGCTTGTTTGCATGGTGTGTGAGTGTGTCGGCACATACAAGGCAAAAACAAAGCAGTTATACTAAACTTGCTGTGGCTTAGAGAAAAAAAGCAAGCAGTTTTCACTGTCATGATTTATCATAATATTGCTTACATTATGTGCTTTTTAACTGGGTGTATTTTTGGTGCAGTGATTTGCTAGAAATATTTGAGTTAGTTATTTGCATTGCTCTGAATTGTGTGGTTTTGAAGCTTTTTACTTTCTTCACTTGTACCTAAACATGGCTTAATACACTCTTACTTCCTGTTTTTCATAGGTTGGTGGTCAGCTCTCTTGAAGCCCTGGAGAGCTGCTATGCAGTTGGTTCCGCCAGTGAGAAGGTGAGTTATACTTGGTTAACCCTGTTGGCATTTTGGTTCTAACAGTGAATTTGCAAAAAGAAATGTAAATCTTTTTGTGGATGACTGTTCACTTGTTTAGGAGAAAAGCAAAGCCCGAGCACTGGAGTTAGCCACTCTTCTGCTGTCCATGTCCACACCTGCTGGTGTCCAGCAGCAGACCAAAGGTCTCCTGGCCAGTCTGCACACTAGCCGCACAGCCTACCATAACCACAAGGTACTGACCTAAGTTATCCAGCTCTAGATATTCAAGGCATCTAATATTTCCTGTCTTAATCACAGAGGATAGGTTCCTATTTAACTGTGGAGTCTCCTGTTTGCAGGATCAGTCTCTGCTGAGTAATGCAGTGCAGTGTTTAAATAGCTGCAGTAAAGAAAGTAAGGATTTGGACCCTGAAGTGTTCCAGCGGCTTGTGATAACCGCCCGCTCCATCGCCATCATGAGACCCAACAACCTAGTGCATTTCACAGAGTCCAAGATGCCTCATCCAGAACCTGGTACACAGCAGTGAATGCTTTTAGCATTGTATTACAATAGAAGTGTTGATAGAGAATGCTGAACATTGCACCTACATCTTAATATTGCTCCTGCACATATCCTGTCATTTATCCTGCCCTTTGTGCCATTTTCTCTATTCTCTTCTCAGATCTAAGTGAGGATGGGTTGAAGCAAGCAGATGCCGAAGGCTGCAGTTTCATTATGCAGCTTGTCAATAATTTCTGGAAGCTCCATGCTCTCAAACCCAAGAATGCGTTCCTTGCTCCAGCCTGTTTGCCTGGTAAATAAGCGCATCTCTGTATTCAAGACAATATTTACTTCATATTTACCAAGACTGCTCAATATAACTTTCTTTTTCTCTTGGCCCTTTTTAGGACTAACCCATATTGAAGCCACAGTAAATGCGATCGTGGACATCATTCATGGATATTGCACTTGTGAGCTGGACTACATTAATGTGGCCTCTAAAATCTACATGCAGATGCTGCTTTGCCCTGTAAGAGCTTGATTGTATTGGATGCTGATGCACTTTTCATTTATTGTTACCTGAAGCAAATGAAATCATTCTGTCTGTAATGCAAGCACTCTGTAGGTAATGGTTCTATTTGCAATCATTCCAGGACACCTCTGTGAGCTTTGCCTGCAAACAAGCCCTGATAAGAGTATTAAGACCCAGGAATAAACGTAGGCATGTGACCCTGCCGTCTCCACCACGTTCCAACACACCCATGGGTAAGTGCTAAAGTAGCAATGTGTTTTATCACTAAAATTATCAGTACATTTCTTGATAATCCAGCATGTCCAGAATGAATGGTTGAATGTTTGTAGGATTTATATAAAGTTATCACTGTATTATCACCAGATGAAAATAGTTTTTGGAATTGGCCCGAATTATGTCAAGGTCGCAGGGTTAAATGTCTGGCTTTCATATTAGTAAATGTCCTAAAAATGCATATAGGGACAGAACAGGAAAAAGAGTGTTCTTATTCTTTGTCCTTACTGAGGTATACAGCCTTGCATTGTAACACCATTTTAACATGGGGAAATTCTAATCTCTCAGGTGATAAAGATGATGAAGACGACGATGATGCTGATGACAAAATGCAGCCCTCTGGTTTGACCGGAGGAGACGGTGGCAGGCAGGAGAGCCAAGAACAAAGTGAGGTGGATCACGGAGATTTTGAGATGGTGGTGAGTTTTGTATTGTATTTAAGTATTGGCCCTCATGGGTTCTTAATCAAATCTCAAATGTCATTAATATCATTATGAAAAGGCAGTTATTATATAATTCTGTACTTTTTCCTGTCTGTGCTGTGCAGTCCGAGTCCATGGTTCTGGAGACTGCAGAGAATGTAAACAACGGAAACCCATCTCCTCTAGAAGCTTTGCTGGCTGGTGCCGAGGGCTTCCCCCCAATGCTGGACATCCCCCCTGATGCTGATGATGAGACTATGGTTGAGCTAGCCATAGCTCTTAGCCTTCAACAGGATCAGCAAGGTCAAAATCTAAGATTGATTGTTCTAAAAATCTTAATGTCCTAGCATAAAAATATTTTTTTAAATATGAATGGTTATGTTACAGGTAGCAGCAGCAGTGCTCTGGGACTACAGAGTCTGGGCCTTTCTGGTCAGGCTCCAAGCTCCTCCTCTCTGGATGCAGGCACCTTATCAGATACAACTGCATCAGGTAACTGCACCTGCTTGTTTTTAGCAGTGTTTTTCTTGAATGCCTTCATAGTAAAATAAATCCTTCATTTTAAAGTAACCATAATACATCTGCCCTGCACATTTTTTTTTTCCTCATTCAACTCCTCAACTAGCTTGGAGTCAGTGAGTTAAAGACGGTAAAATTACAAAAGGTGCAGGGCAGGGGTTACCCCAGAACCAGGATTATGAAGCACTGGGTTAGAACATTCATATATAGACCCTTATACATGCACTTAATTGGCAGTGCATATATAGACATGTATAGTAATCAGTGGCATCACTGTAACTGTTACAATGGCTGTTTGCTTGTTTTTCTTTGCCTGTACCTTTAGAAACCCCCTTGCAAAGCCTGCTGTTTTTTTCCTGTAACAGCTCTGGTTATACTTTCAGCCCCAGCCTCGGATGATGAGGGGAGCACAGCAGCCACAGACGGCTCCACACTGCGCACCTCGCCCGCCGAGCACGGGGGCAGTGTAGGCTCTGAGAGTGGAGGCAGTGCCATTGAGTCGGTTGCTGGAGAACATAACGGTGAGGGATATTTTTGGCTGAGTGTGAGAGAGACTGGACATATTACTGCTTTATAATTCCTTAGGTAGTCTCAGTCAATCTATAGATTGGTGGTTAAAGTCTTATTATAACTATCTTGGTGGATTTTTGACACCAATCTGAAAAACTAAACCTAAAGCCTAATGTGGGTGCTAATTAGGAGTATAGAATTATGGCTATATTTCCATGATTTGGCTGTCTGAGCCCAAGGTTGAAAAATCTATTTATATTTTTTGTTTGGTAGTTTCTGGACGCAGCAGTGCTTATGGAGACACCACAGTCGAGGGCCACCATGCAGGGCCAGGCAGTGTGAGCTCCAGCACTGGTGCCATCAGCACCACCATGGCCCAGCAGGAGGGAGATGGCTCTGAAGGAGAAGGAGAAAACGAAGGGGATGTTCACACTAGCAACAGGTCCATGCTTTGTATAACACCAAGCAGTGTTACTAAAATACAACAGACATCTTATATATATATAGCAGGTGGCTGTATAATTTACAAGTTACAGTGCAAGTTAAATCATGTTGGAAATTTTGTATGTATTGCCATGTTTAGGCTGCACATGGTGCGGTTAATGCTGTTGGAGCGGCTCCTGCAGCACCTGCCTCAGCTGCACAGTGTGGGCGGAGTACGTGCCATTCCCTATATGCAGGTGATTCTCATGCTGACCACTGACCTGGATGGAGAGGATGAGAAGGACAAAGGAGCACTAGATGACCTGCTGGCTCAGCTCATTGGAGAGCTTGGGATGCACAAAAAGGTCAGAAGTTGGTTGGGTTTTTCCCCAGCTTCCCCCACCACACACACACACATAGGGACTGCAGAAAGTGAGGGTATTGGTGAATTTATATTTATCACATTCCCAACTTAACCAGATTTTTCCATGTTTCTATTCAGGATGTCTCAAAGAAGAATGATCGCAGCCCTGTAAATGAAGTGCACCTGGTCATCATGAGGCTGCTTAGTGTCTTCATGTCACGCACAAAGTCTGGCTCCAAGCCTTCCTCTGAGGTATCCTAGTTGTTGTTTTTTTTCACAGTTACTGCTCGTTTATACATCTTCATTCTCTTTGGTTTGTTGCCTTTATATACAGTAATAATGTTTTAGTTACTTGGTATAATCTGTCTAATCACACTTTACTGAACACTAATCAGCATTCTCACAATAACCAAACAAAATTTTTTATATTATTCCTTATATTTAGGCCAGGCTATTAAATTGCACTTTCATAAACCATTATATTCACTACTGTATTTGATTTTTTTTATTTATTTATTTATTTATTTATTTATTTTTTTTTGCAGTCTTCCTCACTCATTTCCAATGCAACAGCTACTGCTCTGTTGAGTCTGGGAGCCATAGACTACTGTCTGCATGTGCTGAAGTCTTTATTAGAGTTCTGGAAAACCCAACAAGGGGAGGAGGAACCAACAGCTGCCAGTCAGCTCCTCAAACCCCACACATCTTCTCCTCCTGACATGAGTCCATTCTTCCTGAGGCAGTATGTCAAGGTAATACAAATTGTTCTCTAATAATCCAGTGACTGTCTGATTTCAGAAGTTGCCAGATTATTTAAATGTTCATGTAAGGTAAGGTTTGGGTTAAATCGGTTAGAGTGGAAAATAACCAAGCTTGTTGTGCTGCTTCCTCAGGGTCATGCTGCTGATGTTTTTGAAGCATACTCTCAGCTCCTCACTGAAATGGTGCTACGGTTACCCTACCAGATAAAGAAGATTGCTGATACAAACCCCCGCATTCCACCCCCCATCTTTGATCATTGTTGGTTTTACTTCCTGTCTGAGGTAATTCAGTCATATCCTTCCCATGTACATGATATGGCCAAAGGTTTGTGGGCACCCAACCATCAGACCCATGTGTAGGACCAATCTGTTGCCAAAATGTTGGAAGCACACAATTGTCTAGAATATCTTTACATACTGAAGCATTAAAGATCTGGTATGTTGACTTCATTGACTCAGAAAATGCAAAAGAAGAATGCGTCAGGAAAGGTCTGGAATGGGTTGGTGTTCATATACCGTTATAATATCGGCATGCATGTTTAAATTCTATGTGCTTAGATTTAATGGTGACCCGTTTGAAATCCTCTGTCTTGCATCCCTGCAGTACCTGATGATCCAACAGACTCCATTTGTAAGGAGGCAGGTGAGGAAGTTGCTGCTCTTTATCTGTGGTTCAAAGGAGAAGTATCGCCAGCTGCGAGACCTCCATACGTTAGATTCTCATGTTCGCGGCATCAAAAAGCTTCTGGAAGAGCAGGGCATCTTCCTCAGGGGAGGCATTGTCACAGCAACCTCTGGATCTGCATTACAGTATGACACACTCATCAGTCTGGTGAGTGTATGAGGCCCTGGTAATGTTGTGTAGGATTGTTTCTAGTGTGATGGTGCTTTGGAGTTAACGTGTTGTTTGTTTGCTTCAGATGGAACATCTGAAAGCTTGTGCTGAAATAGCAACCCAGAGAACCATCAACTGGCAAAAGTTCTGTATCAAAGATGACTGTAAGTCTGAGGTGTAAAAAAAAAAAATTATATATTTAAAAATGGGTTAATGTAAGACTTATGGGTATGATGTGCATAAGCATTATTAGTGATGCCATGATGCGATGCAAAGCCCTGTAAGGCTTGTATTCCACAGCAATTGGCCAATGATTACATTTTGTTTCATTAAAGTGTAACACATCATAATTTTCTATCTGTTTATTGTTGCATATAAAGTTGTGGAACATGCACAAGACAATTTAGTTCAGGTTATCCCATTATTATAGAAGCGATTTACTTTTTATAGCTTATTCAGGACAGAAGTCTTTGAGGTTTCTTGGCAACATTACAAACTGCATATTTTTTGTTAAATTCAAGACATAAAATGGAGCTTGTATTGTTGCCAAGAAACCTCAAAGCCCTCTGTCCTGATGACTGTAAAACAAAAAAGTAGACTTTTACAACATGCTGACACTAGAGACATCTTCCATAAATGTTAAATGAGAGGCTTCTCACCAAAAACCTTTATTTAAAAAAAAAAAAAATTCTTTTAAGATGCATCCTTGTTTTACATGCCAAGTGTAAATGTGCTGTTGTCTTTGTCTTGGCAGCTGTGCTGTACTTCCTTCTGCAAGTGAGTTTCCTGGTGGATGAGGGCGTCTCCCCGGTTCTGCTTCAGCTTCTTTCCTGTGCACTGTGTGGTAGTAAGGTCCTGGCTGCCTCCTCTGGAGGCTCTTCTTCAGGGGCTGGAGCCTCCCAGTCCTCCCAGAGCAAGTCCTCTAGCAAGAAAAGCAAAAAGGAGGACAAAGAGAAGGACAAAGAAGGTGATCACTAGTTCTGGTTTTTGACTAAACAGATTATAATTCTGATACATGTTTTGCATAATGCTGCATTCTTCTCTTTTGAGAGTACTAGGTTGTGTTACTTCAGTGTTGTCTTATCTCTTCCTCTTGTTTTGCCCTGTACAGGTGACGGAGCAGGCAGTCAGGAGGATCAGCTCTGTAGTGCTCTGGTCAGTCAGCTCAACAAATTTGCTGACAAAGAAACTTTGATTCAGTTCCTGCGCTGCTTCTTGCTGGAGTCTAACTCTTCCTCTGTGCGCTGGCAAGCCCACTGCCTGGCTCTGCACATCTATAGGTACATAGCATATGTAACATGTGTACTTTTACATTATTGTACTTTAGCTGCATTATTGTAATTTAACTGCAATCAAGATTTAAATGTTAAGTCACAGAAAATGTTGTTTTTATAGGAATTCTACCAAAGCCCACCAGGACTTACTGTTGGACCTGACTTGGGCTATCTGGCCTGAGCTCCCTGCCTATGGCCGTAAAGCTGCTCAGTTTGTGGACCTGTTGGGCTATTTCTCACTCAAAACCCCTCAAACAGAAAAGAAGGTGGGTTTCATTAATAATACCCATACAGGTACACTTCATTCTACTGCACAAATAATCATGTTCTTGCTGATAAATACATTTATTATATAATTTTGCTGCTGTATAATAAATTAATTTGAACATTTCTTTTCTTCCTTACAGCTGAAGGAGTACTCTCAAAAAGCTGTTGAGATTTTGAGGGCACAAAACCACATACTTACTAATCATCCCAACTCAAACATTTACAAGTAAGTACTCCATCCATCCATCCATCCATTTAAAAGCTTGTTCCTAACCAGACACGCACCACTTGGGAGAGCACCTCTACACCTGCTCATCTATGCAGTTATTAATCAGCCAGTCCTGTAGAATCAATGTGATGCGTAAAATCCTGTACAGTCATGGCCAGAAGTTTTGAGAATGACACAAATATTATATTTCCACATGATCTGCTGCCCTCTGGTTTTTATGTGT